>DF242904.1:0-14811 GCA_000507305.1 Breviolum minutum Mf 1.05b.01 | reverse complement strand
GCTCGCGCATAGAGCGCTCACATAGAGTGGTCACACATAGAGTGCTCACACATGCTGCTAACACATAGAGTGCTCACACATAGGGTGCTCACATATAGAGTGCTCACACATAGAGTGCTCACATAGAGTGCATGGTCACACATACATTGCATTTGGTTTTTGCACTGTTTGGGGTCTCTTGCCGGGATATATTTTTTTTTAAATTTGTGGATAATTGAGATCAATTTATTGATGCAAAGTGGAGATGCATTCAGATATTTATGGTTTCCATGAATAGTTGGACTTTGTTTACAGCTTGTATTGTGTCTCTTTGGATGTCACGAGGTTCTGATGTGAAGTGCAACCATCACATCTTGCAGGACATCTGGCAGCGGCTCAATGTTTGGTGGAGCAGAGGTGGGCACCAAACGCTACAATCCTGAACTACA
This sequence comes from Breviolum minutum Mf 1.05b.01, assembly GCA_000507305.1. Lineage (NCBI taxonomy): Eukaryota > Dinophyceae > Suessiales > Symbiodiniaceae > Breviolum > Breviolum minutum. The sequence continues at coordinate 14,383 of DF242904.1, read as the reverse complement.
TATGACTACCAGGCAATTGAAAACATATGCCCTTCCAAAGTTTTTGAAGGAAGTGGTATCTTACTTTGGGAAGTGCTACATAGTTTAGTCTCTGCATTTTCCATTTCCATGTCCCGTTGCGAAGAGTAAAAACAGGATATTTTTGTTGACTTTAGACTGCGTTGACCTTGTACAACTTGAGGCTTTGCCCTGGCAACGGCACGGGTATTGCATCTACCACCTACTCATTTGGCCCCCTGGCACCAGGTGCATGATTGACATTGTGGACGTTTGGAATGTAACGCCAGTCCAGGCCCGGGGTGCCGTTGAGCACTTACCACTGTGACCGCGGATGTTTCCTGAATTCAGAGAAACTACTGAAAGTACCTTGTTCATTAGTATATTGATCATTTTCTGAGAAAACATAAGATGATTGAATCCTTGTCATTGCTTTGGAATTATTCACTGGTTGATTTTGTGCAGGTGGCATGCGGTGGAGGTCACGCAGACATTGTGCAGCTGCTGTGTGAAGCGAGAGCAAACCTGGAAACTGAAGATGACGAAGGTCAAACTCCCTACTCTGTGGCAATCGCTGGTGGTTATCCGGACATTGCACAACGCTTAGAATGGGTTGCCTTTGAAAAATGATGGAGCATGGCCGAGCAGTTATGATAGATTGTATGTATGTAGAGTATTGTTCTTTGATAATACAATGTTATACAATTGAAGTATACATTTTATGTTACGCAAAGTTGGGTCCTGCCCCCGAGCCTGCAAGATGTCTGATGCGCGCTTGCTGGTGTCACTCTCCACTGTTGGATGTCATTGAAGCACCAGAAAGGTTGAAGAACACATATTGGTTGAAATCTCAATAGGTCAAATTGGTGTACTACATATTTGTTGCACTTGCGATCTGATTCTTCCTTCCTTCCCAAATCTCTTCAAACGTTCCAACCTTGCAATCTCTTACTACGTTTAATTTGAAAGTTGAGGAAGGTTAAGAACTGAACCGGACTTGGAGTTGGTTTGTGTCAGACCCTTCTAGGCTTAATTTTCCTCATGTTTGCCACCTTCTTGTTTTTGTTTACTGCTGTCTGCTCCAAAGACATGGGTTCAACTGCTCACAATTCAATTACCAGACTGATAGACCCTTATGAACCTTATTATTTTGTGTGGTTAGCACCTTCACCTCTGAATCTCTTGCGTCTTATGCACTGCCTCCGGCATTTGGTCACTTCATCATGCTTCAAAAACTACTAAGGCGGAGTTGGTGACCCAGCATCTGGAGAGACGAACAGGAAAAAGATGGATGGATGGATATTCCAGAGATCAGCTGAAGTCGAAGTATCTTGCAAGGTCTCATGAAATGTGTGGGCAGATTGGATTCGAACTTATTGTATATAGTTCTAATATGTGTTTGTATGTATATTGTATGTACATGTAGGTATACATCATTTATAGGAATCCACTGATATGAATTTTGTGCCAATTCTACAGATGATGTAAAGCATGTTTTGTTTTTATCTTAGATGGGTCAAAGGCTGCCAAGCCGACCTTGTTGTTTTCCTCCAGGAGGCCTCTGCATGGGAGACTTGCTTTGCGACGAAAAACAGTCACACGCTGCGCTGTTTGGGGGTGAACAATGCCGGCCGAATTGATGATTCCCCTTCAGATTAATATTTAGTCAATGTTGTATGAGCATTTTCACCCTTGTATCATAGAAGTTGTATTAGATAGATGATTCTTATAATTTTTGGAATTCAATTGCAAGGTGTTTCACCACCATCCAAGCATTGACCACACGTTTCCTTCTTTGCTTCCTCGGCCTCGGGAGGATCGTGATTTGACCTTAGCAGCTGCGGGCCTCAAGGTGTGGCTAGGACATACGTGATGGTCTGAATGGTCAGGTATCTACATGTAGAGACAACTTGTATTACATGGACGTCATTGCATCATATTGCTCTATTCCTAGATGGTTGTCAGGATTGTTCAAATCAAAACCTAGGGAGGAGGAATGTATTTCTGCACAGAACACGTTCAACAGGGCCAATGCACGCTGCTGGTGGAGTTCACCGACGACTGAAGGGTGCTCATGGGCTTGACGTGATGGCAGCCGTGATCGTGGCTTCTGTAATAGATACCATGTAGTTTTCTGTCCACTTGATGGGTTGAATGCAAAAAACATGTCAACAGAGTCAACACATTTGCACCTCAGAATGACATTTTTCACAAGTAAGCCCAGGCAGCTGGGCTTCGAACTCATTCGCTAGGGGTTGGCAGTTTGTTTTGGGGAGGGTATCTACGGGTATCCATTGTTAGAATCCTTGAGGCAGGAGATTCACCAATTTGCAAGCCGTTTCGCCGAACCCATGGCTGAGTTCCAGTTGCAGTGTACTTTTCTTGGGATTAGAATCGGGTTTTCATCTTCATCAGTGAGCACGTAAGGACTCACAAAAATTCTTATATATATATAGACAAACAGATCATGGAACGCGCTAAGACACATTGGTTGGAACAGGTTGCCTTTCCATTTCGGATCACGATAGGCTGCTGAAACTTCGGCCTTCCCAACCAATCGCGCCCGCGGTGGCGCCCTCGTGGAATAGCTTCGTCCTGGTCTTGCAGGGGGTTTTGAGATCCAGATGGAAGATTTCAAAAACAATCAAAGGGAACTTGGACCTAGGATTTTGCCTTTTTTTGACAAACCCTCTGATGTGGGCCATTTCCAAAGGACGAAGTCAAACTCACCGCGGTTCAAACGCGTTGGTCAAACCTGCGTTTGGATCTCGCGATTCACCTGCTGCCTGGTTGCTCCGCTCGTTTCGAAGGGTGGAAATCTGGCAGCAGGTCTAGGTTGTTAGTGCATGACATTGCGATCCCCCGATCCCAAACCCTCAAAATCCTCAAAAAGGTTGCCTAGTTTGGTTACGAGTTGAGCTGAAAGGCAGTGATCGAAAGGAAGCAGGTTTGGGCGTGCGAGTTTATATTGACAGCCGCCTGTTTGGCTCAAGATGCTTTGGATGAAATGGGTGGCAGCAGGAGTCAGGAATACCAGCAAACAAAAAAACGTGATCAATTCAAATGAGTTGGAAATCTACACTCAGAGATATGGACCAGCTATTTTGGTCAGAAAGCACCATGCACTCCATCTATCCTTCGCACTGGTTTTGGAATGCATCCCAAGGTCTTTTCAAGACAGCGAGGCCTTTTGGTGCAGTTTTTTTTGTTCCTACATTTCACCATATCCCAGCCACTCTTATGCACGCTGCGCAAGGGGCAACAATACCACTGCAACTAGGTGCTGTGCCATGACGGAACACACCAGGTGGACCAATGACAAAAAGACGGTTACTTGGGATGCAAAAAGTAGACCAGCTGCGCGGGTTGAGAATCCCAGGGTTCAGTTGAGATGAATCCTATGGTCATATGATTTCATCAAAAAAAGACAATCCAAATTGAGAACACAACTCCACTGCACAGTGGATCATAAAGAAAGATTCTCAAAGGTATCTTTTTTTAATAAATATCCAATTCCACATCAACCAAATGAGTATGGAATTCATCGCATGATTCGTGGAATTGGTTAGTTCCCCATGATTCCCAGGTCGGCCGGTTTCGACTCTGGTTGCTGGGAGTCCTTTTGCTACATCCTATTGGGCAAATCAGCTGCTATCTTGGCCAGGTTGGTACTGGAAGTTAATATTTGTTGGAAATGGGTCCAGACATGAAGAAGTAAACATGCAAGAAAAAAAACATTTTTTATTTTTCGGACTTACATTGATTGATGGAGGATGGTCTCAGCATCAACTTATGATATAGTACTCCCTCGTACTTGTATTTACATATTAAAAAGGATAGTACTTTCCTCAAAATGTTGTATTCAAAATATAACTTGTCATCAAGAGCACTCATGAATCATGAGTAGATTCTAGGTGGCCCCAATGCCACCCCGGCGCGCTTTGCTGGTAGCGCTATTGGGATCTCCAATACCTGCTGCTGCACAAGAAGGTTGGAACTGGGTGGATGTGGGGGGCCAAAATTGGATGATGAATCTGAATTAGCAACATGAAATACATTGTTTTTATTTATATGACGTATATGTATACATACCTGGAGCCCAAATGACCTGTGTTTTCAATGGAGTTTGGGCCTTCTTTTGGAGGGTTGACTGGCCCCAAAATGGAGGACAAACAGTTTCAGTTCATCATGGCAGTGATTATGGGGATGACAATTCCAATGATGCGGCTAAGGAATTTCATAAATGGAACTATGGAATTGATTGCTTGAATGGATGGAATTGCATCATACTTGAATGGAATGGATTTGGAGACATCATGATTACCCTCGCGGAAACGATCACATATCCCCCTTCCAGTCGGCACTTTTGAAGATGAGTTTCCCTTCACATTGGTGGGATATGTGATGGTTTCCTGGAGGGTAAACAACCTTCTTGAGGTTCCTCGTTTTTTGCACCATTGAAAATATTGAGATATTTGAGGCCCAGAACAACGGGAAGCTCTCTACCGTGGCAAGGCATCCGTTGTGGAAGCTCCAAGTCGGGGGAAAATTGGTTCCCTGGACTTGGAAATCAATTTTTGGTTCATGGCCTTGAACCGCTTGGAGAAAATCTGGGCGTTATTTTTCTATGTTTTTCTTTTGTGCCTAATTCTATACCACCAGCTGCTCCATGCATTGAAAAATAGACATTCTAAATATATCATTTAGTACTCAAGGAAACTCAAGTTCTTGGAACTTCGAACCGAAGGGTTGAAAAGGCCTTAAAAGACTTTTCATTCACCGAAGAGAATCTACCTGACTTGCGACCTGTTGATTCATTTGCTGTTGTTTTTCCGGCTACAATCCCTTAAAGGACCCTTGGGGTTGGCCATCATGGCAACCGGGACCCTTCTTTTTTTCATGTTGACAGGTTGTGGGACTGCGCGAATCTGCCGAATGGTATCGTTTCTTCGTAGGAGACATTGTGAAGAGGCTTTCCCCCTTGGTCGGTTGGTATCAGCAGTATGAGGGTCGGGAAGGATAGATGTTGTGATTGGAGTAAGGAATTCTTCCCCAAAATCAGGGAACTTTTACGGGTTGGAGAACAAACAAAGATGCACAGAAAACCGATTCATTCCAGGATCTCATTTTTGGTTTCTGCATGATGAAACGGACCCAATCACCAGCCGGATTCCACAGCTTGCTACGGACCCCTTCCAGGGCAGGGGGCGAGAATGCCCCTGATGGCTTGAAGGCTGGGACGTGGTCAAGTGGTGGGTGATTCTAGAATGATGAAGATATGCATTGTGTGAGGACGAGGATCAGGATGCAATGACTATGATTGTATGACTATGAATATGACGATGATGAATGATTGCTTGTATCACTACGACTATGGCTATGAGATCTTGCTGTTGACCTTCAAACCATACCAGCTTCTGGTTTTGGCGCGAGGTCAGCGACGACGAATGTGGGGGTGGATTGTGCAGTGCTGGCAAGGCCTGGTCGTTTCCTTCAGTTTCAGAGGATCCAAGCAGAAAAGGATAAACATAATAGAGAGAGAATTAAAGACTATTAACCTTTCAATCTATATATATATATACAATGTACTGTATATACATATATATATATAAATGTAAAAGACCGAATGATATGCAAGCAATATTAACTAAAAGTGATGACACCCGCAATGATCATGAGAATGTTGAGATTGCCATTTCTGCTCTAGTCTTCGCGGTGCTGAATCTCAGTTCCAATTGGGGGAAGATACTTTCGAGCTGCTTGCAGAGTCCAATAATCCATGGGGATTTTGTTGGCAAACCCTAAATTCAAAAGTCTACATCTCAGAGTTTTATTTGAAAGCGAAATTCTTGCATACATAGTAGATTTGTATATATTGATCTCATATGTATATATATATAGATACATATATACATATATATATATATACATATTTATAGACAGCATATTCGTCACCCCAATTTGCTTCCAAGCGCAGGCATTGACCGAGATCGAAGGCTTGGTCTCTGCAGGTCCAGGGTTGTGCGGTTGGGGACACCAACCAACCGATGAATCGGGGTCGTTAACCTCGGTGAAACGAACATACCGTTAGTGGAAAAAAATCCGGCTCACCACTTGGGATGTATAAAAACCTTGTTAAATGATAGGATAACCTACCTATCAATTTGATGCAGGATTTCTGAACCATCAACAGTAGCACCTGAAAGATGCTTGGAAGACGATCGTTTCTTTTTTGGATGGCGAAACCTGGCAGGTGCCATGTGTTTCAGGGAGTGTAATCGTGTTCACGTGGGTTTTGTATGTTTTTTTTGAAATTCAACTTACAAGACAGGTCAGGACAAGTTGAAACAACACCCATGATTTGTGAGTGCATCTGTATATTTTTGTGTATTGATGATTCAGGGTGGCAATCGCGTGTTGGACGTATAAGAATTTTGTTGAAAGCTTTATATGGAAACATCATCACCGGAAGTTTCTATGGGGGAACATAAGGGAACTGAAAATGAGGATGTCCACTTCAACCCGCAAATCCAACGACCTTAATGGCACAGGTGGTCCAAGACAGGGAGGACTCTCGCAGATTGAACGTGGCCTGGCATCAATTTGAAGGATGAACAAATCCATGAGGTGAAGTGTTTGGAGCCATTCTGGTATCATTTTTGCCATAATTTGAGACCCGTGCTGAATCTAAACTCAAGAGATGCCTTGGCGCATCTTCTAAGTCTACCTTAGATGATTCGTTTTCGGAACTCTTTAACGAGAGTGGGAAGTGAATTGGTGGTGGGTCGAATTCCATGCGCCAGGATGCGCCATGTTTCATGTTTTTTTTCTTTACATCTCTGCATGTCTTCCAAAGGTGCCTTGACCACACCAATGTACTTGCTGGGGCCTGAGCGGAGAGTTTTTATCAGCATTTTACCATGACAAATTGGAAAGCAATGTGCCACTAACAGGTGACTTTGTTGTGACAATGTGGGTTGTTGCTCAAACATAAATGTTGGTGTCCTACTCCCATAATTTTTGATATATATAAAAGGTGTGTAGAAGGCTACGATTTTATCTTTCAGGCACTGGGGTTTGGGCTGAGGATTGTTGGCGCTGAAGTTTGGGATCCTGATTCCAACTATGCAGCTCAGCACAGATTTAGATTCAACCTGAAGCTTATGGATGGTGGCCATGTGTCATTAAATGCAGGGAGAGTGGTACTGTAGCTCCACTGGCCTTACATGAGGTGGAGGATGCTCGGACAGTTGCAGGATCCTTTCAGCAGACCATGAAAGAAATTGGTTTCTTGAGCGGAAAGGGGAAAAGGGGGTTGGTACAAGACAAGATTGGGTGATGCTGCGATGTGAAAAAAGGGGGGTTTGAGAGTTCCATGGGGTGCTACAAGTGAATGATCAAGTATTTGCGCTCAATTATTGGAAGATATGATTGTATATTGTAATATCGTATATTGTTATTAATTATGATTGTTATGATTCCGAAACGTACACACAGACATACTGTGTTTTGGAATAATATATATATATATTCAATAAAGCCTTGTTGAAATTTTTTCGCGTTCCGTTTGGAACGTTTGGTCATGAGGTGAAACATTAAAGGCCAAGAAGGATCCAGTGGCGGCTGACAAGTTGTATAGGTTGGACCGTTGGACCGGGAGGGGAATGTTTGAGGCTGAACGTGAAACCACAAGTGCTCAAAATCTGAGGGGAAATGCATGGAAATCTATATATATGTATATATGTATCTATATACATTGTTTCTATCTGTTTCTGGCTTATTGAATCTTGCACCACCCAATTTTTTTGTAAATATGTAGGAAATATGGGGATAAACTGGCCTCAACTGGTGACTTCCGTATTTTTTGATACCATCAACAGTATGTTAGGATCTTTTTTTGCTCTCAACACCCTGAAGAGAGATTTAATCTTTCAGGCGAAGCTTGACCGAGCTCAACAAGTTCTTCCAAATTTGTAATGTGCCTTGGGACAAATAAGACATGACGTGGAGTTGTTTTTGTAGCAGACTAACGGTTGGTCGAATAACCCCACCAAGGAGGCAGGAGGTGCTAAGCCGAGTGATGTGCCTTGGCGTGATTTTACGATGCACCTGGTTACCTACGAGGAAAAGTAGATCTGTTTTTGTGGTGTTTGGTAACCACAAGGTGTTTTTTGTTTTTCTCCAATTTTTTGGTTGTATTGAAGAGTGTTCGAAGTGTTGTGACAAGTTATTTGTGACTGAATCTCTGTGAATGTAGTTTCTTAGAACCACCCTCCCAAAAGCATCACAACCAAGATGTAGGACAATCGGTTGGATGTTTTCACGAATGATGTGGAACGAGATTGCAAAGTGAGCTTGGTACCAAACTTCAAAATTCAGGTGGAATGGTTGCCGGCGTTGCCATTGAAAGATGATGAATTGGACACCAGCGAATACTGGGTTGCTGTGCTTTGGCGATTGAAGAGGTTGGTGATCAGCTCACCTGGGTAGTAAAGAGCACTAACTCATAACTCGTAGCTGCATACATAGGAACGCCAAGTCCAACAACCTATCCAGTCTTCCTTCCTACTGATGTGATTCTCGATCTCCATCGCGACTTTGTTCCAGATGTCCAAAAATCCTTCATTTGCTTGGGAGAGGCGTATCGTTTTCTTGTGGTAATGTCTCACGGTTTTCCTTTGATCTTAGGAGAGGAAAGCTTTTGACGAGTTGAATGATCCTGTGCGGATCTTCTCAGAGAGGAGCCCATCCGTGTCGTGAGGAAAGACTTAAACAGTTAAACGGTATTAAACGGTTTACAGTCAAACATCAAAGAGTTGGCGTTACTGAAAATGTTATCACTTTCCTTTTTGCACTCCATTTCTTCGCCATTTCTTTGTACTGAAAAATTCTCATTGCTAGCCGCCTACCCCCCCCAATCCCCAAAACTCCCCCTCCCGTCCCAAAAACTCGTTGAAGGAATGCCTTCGGGTCCAGGGAATTGCGATACAATTTGAAGCGCTTTCCTGGTGCTACGCTTCTGCTCCGCTGACTTTGATGGAGGGCCCTAATATTGGCAATCAGAAAATTGTGTTTTGACAAGTGGCAGGATGAGACGTCGTCGTCGCTTTTGTTTACCGGCAAGGATGAGCTTGCCCAACGAAATTATCTTCCATGGCACCGTTGAACTCTATTCTCCTATGTGTTCCATTCAAAACCGGTGTTGCTTGGTTCTGAAACCCTTGTTCCTCCTGTTTACTACTTATCATGCTTAATCCCCTGACCTTGTTGAGAGAAGTGTCAACGCGTCACAACCCGCAAAACAACAATTGGTTCAAACGGTGATGTGCGCAGAAGTCTTTGTAATTTTTAAAGCCTAACTTTGAAGATTGACTTCCAGTTGGCCCAATGCAATCTAGCTGGCAGACTTTTCTCTGATTTTCTTGCGTACGAAAAGAGAGTATGGGATGGCAGCTGATGCCAGTCAGACCGAGGTGCAGCTGCTGTGAAAAGTATGTGATGGAAGGAAACTTGCACTAAAACATTATGAACTCCAGACTCAAAGCATTAGGTCATTAGGTACTCATAGCAACGACATTTGAAATAGTCCAGGATTTCTTGCATTTGCTGCAATCATGACTGGCATTGCCCTGCCAAAGATGCCTCGCTGACAACTTGCAGCCAGTTTTGTATCAGGATCACCCTGACTTGTGACATGATAGCTCAACAAACTTCAAGACCAACTTCAGCTGTATGCTTCCATCTTCTAGTCTTGGGCACATTCCACCACCAATGTTGAGACTCTGGATGTAATTGTAGAACCGTGGAACACCCGAAAACAAATCTAGAGATACCCTAACCATGCAATAAAAGATGAAGAAAGGAAGTATGAAGTAGGTCTCAAATAGATGTCTCAGGGGCTTTGGAAAAAAAGTGAAAAATAACCACCATATCTTCCACCATCCTTTGGGAAGCTTTTTGGAAAGAAGCTTTGTACCATGGGCCGTCGAACCTTGAGCGACTTGGGCAACTTGGTCCAGTGTTGGGTGAAGGTCCAGAAGGTCCAGATATCCTGAAACAGTGGTGAAACTTGATGTCTTTGCAATGAAAGATACTTGATGGTAATTGCAAGATTGAGATTTGAGTGTTTGAACAGATCAGATCTTCTATGATTTTTTTGGTTGAAAAGAAGCAGTAGATGGGTAATGTCACATTAAAGCCGTTGACTTCGAAGCGAGTAAAGAATCATGCCAAAATGGAAGTGTTGATTGAACAAATTCCACAGGCCTAGGTTGTTCCTTCCCTTGTTGAGTTCATATCTCCGAGTCTCATCGGATTTTAAGGGTATCTCTTAGTATAGAAGGATGGCAAGGAAGCACAGCTTGCATGTCCTCAACCCCAGGTAATTCAATGGTGGGGCTCAATTACATCAAAACACGTCAACACTTTGCTTCAGTTTGAGGAAGCATCATATCAACAAGTCTGATGTGTGTGGGTGTGTCTATGTGCTTCGTGGCAATCTTAAGGCGTGATCTTCCTACTGCTACTCTTCACCAAAGAATGGCAGGGCTTCGTCGGCTCAGGTTGACTCAAAGGGAGACGACGGAACGCATGTTTTTTATTCAAACATTGGACCAGTGAGCCAATATCTCTAAAGATCGGGCAATGTTTGACTTTGGCAAGTGATCATGATATTGAGCTGGATGTGTGTGACGAATCTTTTGCCGGGTGGACGTGGCGAACAATGGTGACAAGGGGTCAGATATAAATATGTTATATATAGATATTTGATATTGCATAGATATGTTTTGGCAGTTATTTTAAGATGGAGACTTCCGCACCTTGATCCCAAGAATGGATGATTGAAATGGAAAACGTGACAAAATCTGTGGTACCCTTTGTAAAATAGCATATGACTTGTAGGTGCAGCCACTTCAGCTCGATCTTGAGAGACGATCAGGTGGACATGTGAGTGCAAGCGGCTTGCGCCGAGGCTTGATGAGTCCTGTGGGGGTTGGTGGGGCAAGAGATTCACGCTTCCTGAAGTTTATTGCTACTGCTACTAGTGTTCTTCTGTTGAACCAACTCCCAACCAAAGGGGTTGGCACTGCCGTCAGGGCACGTTGACACCGTGACTCGCCGTGCTGAAGCAGATCCTTGCACCGTGCCCCTGCACCAGTGAATATGGTGAATGTCTTAGGGCCTTAGGGTGCTCCCCCATCCGTTTTCCTGGCGGCCACCAGGAGGCTTTCAATTTTTTGGATCCGGGGATCGATCCCTATAAATCTTCATTTGCAACTGGGATGGGGGAGCATCCTTCCATGAATTTCCCATTAATGACAGCGATTGAACTAACCCAACTAGCTAGCCGGATTTTGTCGATCAAGTATGATTGAAGGGTTTTTGAAAATCCAATGACCAGATGCAAGTGCAAATCTCAAATCTACTGTGGGTTCCAAAACTCACTTGGAAAGTGGAGAGATCTTCCCAGAACTCAGTTCACAACTTTTGCATTCGAAGTTTTGACAGGAAAGTGATTAAATTTGTTAGTATTTATTTGGAGACTATTTGGCCATCCCGAATGGTTCACAGTCTGTCATCATGACTTTGCCGTCCTGGATATGATTTTGTGCAATATGTTCAATTCAAGATCAAAGCTGCGTTCCGCTTGGCAATAGATTGCACTACAGATGTGTAGGGTGTTAGTTTGATATGTACACTTTGAACATCTTTGCACAAACTACTGGGTCAAGGAAGGTTCTCACTCAGATATCAGTTGCAGCCCAGAATACACAACATATATTCTCATCTTTTCTGAGTTGCATCAACCTGACTCATGAGAGGAAGGGTATCCGTACCTAAAGGTTCGGATGTCATAGAATCTCCTCTATGAAGTTGGATGAGAGAAATATTTCAATGGCAATAAATCCCATCAGAATCCATCAGATTACACTGCAATGAAACAAGTCGTTATTGCCGACTTGTAATGATGCTGAATGGTCCACAGGGATGATTGGGATTGTAGTGATTACTGGAAACAAACAAAGCATGAACCTTACCTAGTGGGTGTGAGCTCTATAGGGGACTAGCCAAGTCCAATGCTCGAGCTTAGCATCAAAGGAGTGGGTTGTTCCTTGAGGTGCTAGGCCTTCCACCTGGCACTCGTGATGAAGATATGATCCGTGGTGCCTTTCGGCGCCTGGCCAAGGTGGTGATTTTGACAGAAATCTTTGGAGGTGGTTGGGATGGGGCGAAGAAGCCATAGAAACCAATGCATTGACTTGGGATTTGACATGGCTAACAGGCAACAGGCCCCCCAAAGCATGTTGATTTATGTTTTGCTTCGTGTTAGGAGAATTGGATACCATCTAAGTTGAGGTAAATCGGGTCAATGGACTTCTGCAAAAAAACATGTCTGGCATAGCAGCTCCACAGTAAAAAAACTGAACACTGCCTTCGCAAATCAACATCTCTGGAAGTTTGCCAATGTCTTCTGGTTTGATTCCACAGATCTAAGCAGATATGGATGATATGTATATTGTATATCATGAGCACCCTATCATTCACGCTTGAAAACACGCCAGGGTTTGGATACATCCATCATGGCCCCGGGAATTCCTCAGAGTTGATTCCACAGGTGTACCATCCCGATGTCCCGCAAACGGGCGATATTGGGAAGTTTCAGGTTGGGGCGGGCAACCTACCTACCTGGGAACGGACCGGTTGAGATGGGGAAATCTGATTTCCATGGGTTCATTAGCAACCATGAAATGGCATGACATGTTTGCGCACCATTTCATCATTTCATGCATGACATGTTTGCGCATGTATGAACAACTCCCCTCTCTTTGCCGCTGTCCAGATGTAGAGTTTGTTCCATCTATTGATTTTATGGTATCCAGACACACGCACACACTTAGATTCAAATTTGAATCCATCTTCTAGGTTTACAGCGTTGCGCATGGCTGCGGATGAATGCGATCTTGTGAATATGATTCGATATCCAGTCTGTTGTTCCCTCATTTCACTGCTGGACCGGACCTTTCGTTTGATACATCCTGAAGGGCCAAACAAAGTCCATTTTCAGCCTATATTTTCTAGGATAGCCAAAAAATGAAATAGTCTTGCTCAAGATTCAAGGTCGTCTCCTTTTGTGACACCGGCAATTGAAGGAACTTCAACGAGCAGCACAAAAGCTGATTACAGGAGCTTGAGAGACAGTTGGTTGTTTGTGCCAACATCAGATGGGTTGAAGGTTGAACATCTTTGTCTGCGATAGTTGGATGCAACAGTTGACTATTCCATATTATTTCAAGGAAGTACTGAAAAGCTGGGATAAAACTTTTGATACTCATGCATTCACATGGGTTGGCCTCGTTTTTGGAATATTTTTGAATGATGTACGTGTCTTGACCTTAAATGCAGGCTTTCCTATGGAACCTTGCCGTTTTGAATCAACGGGTATCCTATGTGGAGATAACACGTGACCTTCCAGGACAAGCACCTGCACCTGCTTGGGATGCTGGCTCCCTCGAGTACCTTGGCCGGTGTGGGTCGCAGGAGGTGGCAGTTTTTGGTGATCCGAAATGCACTCAGGAGCCTTTTTACGCAGACTTCCACGCATGTCTATGCTTCACCGGCACAGAGGATGGGATATGATGGGATATGCTGGGATGGGGTGACTGCCATGTTACAGCTCTAGCTCTTAAAAGAAAAGTCCCAATTCACAGAATCTGGGCATCTATGATCTCAAAGCTAGGCCGAATTTGGGTAGGATTCGCAACTGTGAATCCTACGCAAGATGGATGACGCAGTAACCATTCCACTTCTCCAATATAGGTCTAAGTCTACACAAAATTGGTTTGGTTTCATAACCTTCAAAACAGAAAACATCCCAAAACCACCTAAAAACCGAAGAGAAACCTCCAGGGCTCCAGTTTTTCATTCTGACCCGTGGGCTGTGCAAGGCCACCATCTGTGGCACATCGGCCCTTAGAGCAGGCGGACTTCGCAGGCACACGCAATGGACGGGTGGTTGGGGAACCTCAGTTGGATGGACGGAAGCCTTGGTGATTCAACGAAGAGATGGGTTTCTTGGGGAAGACCTGGAAGATATCCCTGGAAAATTTCGTGGAAATTATGTCCATAAAAAATGAAGATGAACAGCTGTGAAGAAGACATGCAGATTTTTTATCCTCCCCCCAGTTTCCTCTACAAAATGGCGACCGTCAACGTTTGAAAAGACCATTGGTTTTGTAGAGCTGAATTTTTACAAAAAGGCTACGTTGGGATGTTTGTCATTTTGTAGTGGATAATGTTGTGACATCTTCCAACTGAAGATTCTGATTTTGTAGAGAAGTTTTTTTTGCTAGTTTTGGATTTTTTAGGGAAAACCATTGGAATCTTT
>DF242903.1:34077-47884 GCA_000507305.1 Breviolum minutum Mf 1.05b.01 | reverse complement strand
CTTTGTACTTCAACATCCCTTTCTGCCCCACTAGGCTTAATGTAGCTGATGATCCTACCCGTGATCGGCCACTTCGTCCTAATGCACCTGGTTTTGAGATATCCAAGATGTCACGTGATGAGCTTTTTGACCTTTTCTCTCACCACAGGCTAAAGAGGTGGGCGGCCAATTGGGCCCGGATCTTGATCAGAATCTGTGGCGTAAGTTGCTTGGATTGGGCAAAAGAAATGTTTCTAGAAGAAGGTGGGCTAGCAACGCAAAACATTTCGTGCAGATGGATTTCGACAGCACTTTGGGTTTCCCTGGGGAGGGCCCTCATCGTCGGTCCCCTCAGTGCCACCTGGGTTGCTCCCCTGCTTCGACTGCCCGATTTCCTCGTTCCGTCCTCCTCCGTACTTGGATTTGGTGCCTCCTTGTCCTTTTGTTTTCGTCTTGCTTCGGTTCGTGTCATCTCTCCTTGGTCTGTCTTGTCCTCCTGTCCGGCCGTCAGCAGACTCCCGTGCTCATGTTGTCCGGCGCCATGGCAATGCCTGTGACCCCTTCAACTGCTGGTGAACTCAGACGAGCTGAGGTACGGAGACATTTGGGACCGCTGCCGGAGGGAAGGCCCGTCCAACCGATAACTGGTTCGAACCGTGAGAGGTATCTCTCCATTTTTCGACATTGGGCTACGAATGAGGGGATCGACTTGAACGCTTTGCTTGACAACAGCCACGTTTGGGTCGAAGAAATCAACATACTGCTGTGCCGTTTTGGTCGCCAACTTTTCGAAGCTGGTAAGACGTACAACCAGTATGCTGAGACGATAAACAGTATCACTTCGATCAGACCATCGTTGAGGAGACAAATGCAGGGTGCGTGGGATTTAGGGTATGCTTGGATGAGGCAAGAGCCCTCACGACATCACATCGCTATGCCTGGAGTAGTCCTGCTGTCCATGATCACCACAGCTCTTATGTGGGGGTGGGTTTCCTTTGCAGGATGCTTAGCCCTTGGTTGGGGTTCTCTACTTCGACCTGGCGAACTCTTCAACATGCAAAGGAGAAATCTGCTCTTCCCTTCCGATTGTGGGTTTTCAGTTAGCTACTGCTTGGTGTCGTTGATGGAGCCGAAAACGAGGTTCACTGCAGCCAGACACCAATGTACACGCTTGGACATTCCTGACCTACTTCAAGTGGCAGTCTTGGCATTTGAAAAGATGGACGTTAATCGCTATGTCTGGCCATACTCACCTCAGACTTTCAGGAACCGCTTCAAAGCAGTCTTAACTTCCATTGGTTTGCCTACATCCCCAACGCCTTCACTCAAAGCTTTAGATCCTGGATCACTGCGTGCTGGTGGCGCGTCATGGCTCATGCAGATCACTGACAGCGGCGATATAGTGAGACGGCGTGGGCGATGGCAAAACGCCCGTATCATGGAAGTTTACGTCCAGGAAGTTTCGAGTCTGATTTACTTGCAGTTTCTGGACAGCACGGTGAAAAGTATGGTTTTTGATTTGGCTTCACACTTTACAGCAGTGCTAGAACGGGCTCTATCACTTCAAGCTGCAAAGATTCCGTACCACATATGGTACGTGCTTTTCTCCAGATGAAAAATGCCTTGAGCAAATGGGAAAGTCACTGGAGAAAAATTCTATCCTACTTGGTTCAATCTGGCTTTCACCTCTGCAGCACTTCAAGATGAACGAGCTCCATGTGGTAGTCAGCCCTTGACCAAGCTGTGTCAGATCCAAATACACTGGGTGGAAAAGAAGGGCGCTTGAATTGGTGACAATACCAATGATTGCATACCGGTTTTTCCTGCTCAAGGTTCCCTCCCTTTACTGTGGTCTTGCCCTCCCATATCACTGGAGAAAAATTCTATCCTACTTGGTTCAATCTGGCTTTCACCTCTGCAGCACTTCAAGATGAACGAGCTCCATGTGGTAGTCAGCCCTTGACCAAGCTGTGTCAGATCCAAATACACTGGGTGGAAAAGAAGGGCGCTTGAATTGGTGACAATACCAATGATTGCATACCGGTTTTTCCTGCTCAAGGTTCCCTCCCTTTACTGTGGTCTTGCCCTCCCATATCACTGGAGAAAAATTCTATCCTACTTGGTTCAATCTGGCTTTCACCTCTGCAGCACTTCAAGATGAACGAGCTCCATGTGGTAGTCAGCCCTTGACCAAGCTGTGTCAGATCCAAATACACTGGGTGGAAAAGAAGGGCGCTTGAATTGGTATATATATATGTGTTTTTTTTGAAAAGTGGTAAATCGGAACTTTCAGTGTGTGATAGTGTTGGGAGTGAAAACCTGAAATGATAAATTGAAAATTGATAGATTGGTGAAACAGATCCGATGTTTTGTGATTGCAGTCCTCCCAATGCTCTGTGCTGAGACACCTTCCTACAATGCTGACACTGCCACATTCTCCCGAAGTGCTCGGCACATTGTCAAGCCGCAGGTGGGCAAAAATGGCCGTCTTGGAGCATCAAAAAATATGGGCAAATGACTGACACATTGAAACCAGTTTTTTTAAAGTTATGTTGCATTGCTGGAACAGTGTCAAAGACCTTTTACGATGAATCCTTTGCACATGATCGAAATGGAACTTGACACAAGACGCCATAGCAAGTGATGAACCTGCTGAAGCTCAAATTGGAATTGTTCAGCGTCCATCAGATTGCATAACACATTTTTCAGTCCCTGCGATTCGTGAAACAGATCGAAAACAAGATAAATCATCGACAAATCCACGAATATCTAAATTCGAATCTCTTAGATATGATCAACCTGGTCTTTGATCCAAGGTGTTTGTCAACTTGTCACATCAGTCGAGTGGTCAGTTGTCAGGTGGGCTTGAGTGCAATGGTTTCTGCTTTGGGAAGCCTTAAAGCCCCATGGGTCCAGACCTCAAGTGTGACGGAGTTTCAGAGTTTTCTGTTTGGAAAGATAGTTCATATATGTTTATATATACATTTAGATTAATATATGTATATATTATATGTATATTGTTTATTTCATAGGAAAGGACTCCAAAAATGGCCTTCTTTCAAAAAAAAATCCGGAAGCTGCTTTTTGAGTGCTTTTTTTTGTTTTTTGTTTTGACGTTCTTTGTCAAACTTCCCGTTTCAGTATGCAGGAAGTATCAGCCACTCAGAAGTTCACACCACGGCAAAGTCATCCTCCAGAGCCTCAAAGGACGGTGTCTCGTTGCTTGCTCTGTGACCTCCGTTGCTTGAAAGTGATGATGATGACATGACTTCCAGGCCGTTCTCCGTTGGGCGCTCACGTGCACAAAACATGCTGAACATGGCTTTAGCCACGCAGGACGAGTGAGAGGAATTTTCTCAATTCTTTGGGATGATGACATGATTTTCACAAGATTTTTCCACATTTGCTTTTGAACGTTGCATGTTAGACACTATTAGATCACCCTAGATTGGTGCTCTGGGTGTCAGGACGATCAGGCCAAAGTTCGTCGGTTAGATCAGGCAGGACATGATCATGCAAATCCACTGAATGCATACTGTTGATGGTTCAGAAATCTGGCGATCACAACCTGGGATGTATAAAACTACAAAACCCTAGCCCTATAGATAATGGGATATTTACCATATCAACTGGTTAGCCCCGGATTTCTTCCAGATTTGTTGAATCGCATCTTGAGGCTTTGGAGACACCATGCGTGCGCTACGAACGGGCGGCTACGCCACGACTCATGCAGGTGGCACGTGAAGCTACCATTGTCAGAAGAGAACTCACCAAGAAGGACCGAAAGATATCGAAACTTCGAAGTTAGATTCAGGTGAGAAGTCATCGTCCCTTCAAACATGAGAATTTTTTGTGCCAATTTTTTTTTCATTTTGTTTTACATTTTTTTCATTTGGAGTCTCTCTTTTGAGCACGAGTGCAAGGACAGAAAAAATGCCTGGGAAGAGACGAAGGAGGAAGAAAAGTTCGACACTCACCGACTGCATTCGACTTGCAACATGGTTGGGAGTTGCTTTCCACCAGCCATCTTCAGACATGCCATGATGTCATGTGATGGCATCTTTGATGGGAGGGCATGATCTCGTAGAAACCAAACACTGTTTGATAAAACTATGTAAAACGCTTTGCTTTTCATTTCTTTCCTTACTTAAAACGATGTGAAAATTTGGGAGCTTGGAGCCGGTGGGCCTGAGGCCTATGGCCCCTGCGCACCCAGAGAAGAGTGCTGAGGACGGCTTTAAAAAATCCTCGCCCAAGGAGAGTCATAGATCTAAATCACCAAAGCAGAACACTGAAAATCACCAATCAGTATATAGACCAGTAAAGTTGAGTCAAGTTCTCCCATTTACCCTTCAAAGGCTCCTCAAATTGAATTTCATGATAAATGAATATTCTGAATAATACTATCGGATGATGATTAGCCCCACGTGTTTTCACATAAGATTTCATTTCCGCCAGGAGTTGTTGAAGGAAGAAGAAGCCGCCGCCCTTCGAATCCAAAGCCTCTACCGTGGAGGAAAGGATCGAAAGGCGCCTGGAATAACACCACTGCCCTCACCAGCAACTGCCCTGGATGATTCTCCGCACCAGGCCGTGAAAGCAATGGCAGAGCAAGAAGCTCGAGCCGACACTTGACCTGAAATTCGTGGAGCTGTTTCTCTTTGGACACCCCCAAGTGGTTCTACCTACACCAATAATACATTTGCATATTAAGCAAAATTTGAAAATTGGACAGGTTCCATTATGGTTCCATTCCCCTCCTGTTTATCCTTGAATTTATTTCCATGTCAGATCCATTTTATTTAATTTTGCAAATCTTACAGAGGACCCTGGCAAACAATTGTAGGACTTCCTCACCCTCAAGTTCATAGAAATTTGAGGCGACGCGTATCCAGAGCGTTTATCGTGGCAAGGTGGGGTTGTGACTTCGGATCGTTGGGTCATTTGAGCTGCTTTGAGAATGAGAAGAAATGAAGAGTTGTACAGTCATACCTGCATATACTTATCTACGTGGTGGTTTCAAAGGCTTTTTAATGTTACCCCAATCCCTGGGGAAATGATCCAATTTGACGAGCATATTTTTCAAATGAGTTGAAGCCACCAACTGCTGTAGTTGTTTTATGCAGTCATAATACTTACATAGTCGTCTACTACTGTATGCCTTTTCAACCTTTTGGGATATGCAGCATGGACTTAGAACATCACGGTTGCAAAATTGTAATGAGTGCGGAAAGGATCGAACACTATGATCATATTTGCTATGCATCAGGGGGGCAGTGGCATATCCAAACAACAATGGCTAGATTCTTGGGAATGATGATCGTTTTGTTCAGGCAACCAGACGTGAGATGGCCAGTGCGTAAATGTTTCTAGAGGCACAAGAGGGTGCAGCGTGGTAAGGGGACGAATGCGGACGGAGGAAGATGGAGGATGGATGGATGGTGATCCTGAGTGGCTAGGAATGAGTAAATGAGTCAGGCCCTGGCCTGCCAACAGCGAGATGACTTTATGCTGACCAAATTTCATGAAGACACATGCAAAACTCATCTGTCAAGATGGAAGTGAGTGGGTCTCCGGATTGAGATTCCTTGCGGAACTGGCTGAATGTTTTGGTGATGAGAAGATGTCATCTATTTCTCAGTGTCCTCCATCCAGTATATTGCATTGAAAGGACGAGGTCATAGTGGGTCGGAGTAGACTCATAGCTTTAGAAGTTTTGATGAAGCATGAGTGATTTTCCGGAAGCCTGACTTTAGTGACATAACTTTTGACGACTGGCAGGTGCAGTTCGTGGCTGGTACAGGTGTCTTGGCGATGCATTTGGCACAAGAAATCACCTATGGGACCTATCAACACTGCATGCAATACACCTTTGCTGTTGATCCAAGGCTCAGATATGCGCGGCTGGACTCATCTCATTGATGGTACATCAGTATTTGTGACAGTAGATGAGTTGAAGGTGAGCAATTCCCAAGAAATCATTTCAACATAGTGAATGCAATTGCAAAGAGCACATGTTGTTATACATACGCGCTGTATTTCACTATATTTCAATATCACCGTAGATCTTGTATACTGCAATATATAGATGGCAATTTCCAAGCATATGGGTGCTATGAATCACAAGCATATCTTACGAACACTTACATTTACATATATATTTTCTGTGTATAGAAATACACACATACAAGTACCTACCTACCGACCTGCCTACATACATCATACATACATAAATTATCAGCCACAGTCGGGTCTCGGATTTCGTCCCTCAACCAAAAACAAGTTGAATTGCGCCCTGAATCTGTGCTGGTGATGAAGAAATTCATGCTGCAGGAAACATAAGGTCCTCCACTCCTCGATGTGTGGATTTGACATACCATACTGACTGCCTTGTGGTACTTGGATAGCCACACCACCACCCTCATTACTTCCATGGAGGACCAATGTTTCATGGATGCGGTATCTTTTCACAGCGATTTTCACTCGAAGTTGCTTAAAGCAAGCTGCGGGTTCTTGTCTGTGCGGATCTTCGATTCCGTTGATGTCGACCTCGACATTCCATGTCTTTTCAATGCGCACTGTGCTGCGCGGCCGAATCATGCCAAAGGCATGGCGAGTGTGGCTTGACATTTGGGTAAAGACATATTACGATACAATTGTGTTGTGTTGGAACTTTGAAATATTCAGTGAAATTGGGAAGGTACCCCTGAAAGATACCCCTTAAAATGAGTCCCTAAAAATCCCTTAAAATGGTGTTAAAATGATGATAGATGGAGGTTAATCCTCCAAAACAGGGGTTAGGGTACACCATAGTTGTGCCTAAACCATGAACTTCCCCATTTTTTCCTGGACCATCCTGTCTTGCCACTGTCCTGCAAGCTTTCGAAGGATGAATGCTGGCTGACGGCTAGCTGCAATTGTAGGGTAGCGGAAAATGGCAGAATGACTTCCTCTGCAAGTATTACATGCACACCCTGCACAGCCACCCACTTCGGATTCAGAACTGTTGATCTGTTAAGATTGCAGAACCTGAAGAGTTTCATTTTTGAAGTTCAGTATCACTCTGTTCAATACAAAGTGTGGACAAAAAACCTTCAGTAACTTCAGTATCAGACTTTCTTGCAGGGCTGAATTGATAGCCAATATTGAGAATTGGGATCTTCGTCATGTTGGGAGAATGAGCCAAGACGATCTTCTTTGAATAGTGGTTTAGCAGGCGGAACCCCTCCCAAATGGTCTTTTTTACAGGTTGGTAAGTAGGATATAATTTGCTGTTGGTCCCAGGTATTTGATGGTATGTGGATGTACTTTGGTGCATTTTGGTGCAAATGTTTGGTGTTTGGAAGGGGGCAACGTGGTCACCAAGAGCAGGATTTGCTTTATCGTCGCCTGGGTGCCGACAAATTCTCCAAACTTCTGGACGAAGCAGAGGTGCAGCATCAGGGCGGAGCAGGAATGGGGGCGTGGCGAAGTGATAAAGTGATGATGAAGTGATAAAGCCACATTCACATATGGTTGTTTCCTGGAATGGTGGGTTTCCCCCCCAAATCATCTATTTGAATAGGGTTTTCCATTATTTTCACCATCCATTTTGGGGTACCCCAAATTTTAGGAAACCCCCATATATGAAAAAAAAGGCTTTGAGCATGCCCGAAAGTGCCTTTCCAAGGTCATCACCAAGAAATTTCAAGATCGGATCAAGAAAGCTGAGCGCTCAGAATTTTTTTGCAAACCTTTGGCACAGTTGTGGCACTATGGAACCTGGATTTTTCCAACATGTTTCAATACCATTACTAACCCAGAAAATGACAATGTCTTGATATGTCATAGTTCTACAGTTTCCTGATTCATATGCTCTTTGGAGGGTGGCCATCATGCTCCAAAAAGGTTTGGTTTGTGGAATCTTGTCCCTACCCATTCGGTCCTGGAGGCTCGCGGTTTTTTTCAGACGGCGAACGGCATCATTTGGCCAACCCGACCTGTTGTGAAGCGATCGGATTATTTTGAAATGAACCTTGTGATATCAACAGAAAAACCATCCAGATTTCCCATTTTTGTTGGGGACTATCAGTATGTATCAGTGAATGAAATGTACTCCCCCCACATGAAAACTAAGGAATAATGTATCCCCTAAAAATGGATCTTGTTGATTCAGATGTTTCATTTCCTTTTACCCAGCCTGAAACTAACAGCAATTTCGCACCTGAAGTCCTGGGTCGAACTGTTGGATGTTGCCCTGAGGCATGTGACCCCTGAGGGTGAGGTCAAAGGCTTGCATGCCGATGGCTCCAAGATCCGCGATCGCATCCAGGCGTTGGAAATTCTTTGAAATTTCAAGGTTGGCGCCTGGCGCCACATTTTTTCAAATCATATCTCTCAAGGAAAACCCAAAGAAATGCATAGAAACACTAAGATTTTGGGAGCATGGTGGGGAGATTCTCGTTTTTTTTTTGAGAGAAATGTGGCCTTCAATTGGAGACAACATTTTGCTGGAAGAAATTTGGCGAAACACGTGAGATTCGTGGTGTGATGTCAATGGACCATCATACCAACCTGTGGAGCAGGTCTTGTGTTAGCTGTATGAAGTAATTCGAGTCTTAGGAAAAGAAGACAAAAAAGTAATGAACGTAATTTCTTACCCCATTATACTATGAATCAGACATGCCATATGAACATACAAGATACAAAGAAAATATACACACTAGTATATTTGTATACACATACAGCACATATACACACACGTCATGAATAACAATGGTTTGGGGATTCAGCGTTCAGGTTCGATCATTTTCCTGAATGTGAGATTCGGCCATCCCAAGACACTTGGTACAAGACCGCCCTATCGGTTGGTTTGCAGGTGACTGATGACAATACCTTGCAAATAGGGCCAGGGACTTAGGCTGATGTCAATGATGGCATATTGAATTTTTGTTTAGTGTTGCCATTCATCAGGCAGGGTTTTTTAGGTGTTTAAAAGTGACTTTTCAAGAACATCCAGGCTATCGGAATTCAGTTTTGCAGTGATTTGGACGAATCCATTGAACCATCAAGGCCATTTCGCCTTGACGAAGAGCGTTCGTGCAGCTGCATCCACTGGATGCGAAAGGAGCGGAAGATTTTCACGGGATGTCGATGAGAACATTAAATTGCCTTGCTTTTTAGCGGCAATCATGGATGACCGGTGGCGGTGGTGACGATGATGATGACGATGATGACGATGATGACGATGATGACGATGATGACGATGATGATGATGATGATGATGATGATGATGATGATGATGATGATGATGATGATGATTGGAATGGTCATGATTATCACAATGATCAAAGTGACCATAACGATCAATTCTGATGGAGCAAGCAGTTGGAAACAGGACGATCCAGAAAAGGCTTGGAACTGGTCAAGGCGAGATGCAGTTGAAGTTGTTTTTTTGCCTCAAAGATTTATCTTGGGGAATCTTAGCAGCAACACTTTGGAGGCAGCTTTTGCAGAATGAATAATGCTAACAATGCTCAGTTCTGATGGTTGTTTTTCTGGATTTTAGCACATGGACATGCATGGACACACGTGGACATGCCGTGGAATTTGTGGATGTTTTTTCTTCACAGGGACAACTCCTTGCGGACCAGAGTGCGTTTGGGTACGGGCGAAAGAGCTTAGCGGCTTAGCGAAAGGCCGGGACCCAAAACTTCACAGCACTCTCCGGAAAGGAGATGAAACGGTGCTTGAGTCGAAACAGCTTGAGACTGTCAATGATTTTAGCAGACAGAAACTCCCTCATCACTGCTGTTTTTTGATCTTTTTTGTTATCCAATCCTTGAATCCTTGACTCGACCCCGCATGTGCCAGCGTTAATGTTTGCGCAATTCAATGCGCTCGTGAGCCTTGCCACCCTTACTAAATTTATGTTTTCTTTGTGCTCAAGAGTGGCAACAAGTTTGCAAGATTAAAAAAAATGGATTCAATGGATATACGACACGGCAAGACAAGTGGCATGGATCAAGACTGTGGGTGTCTTGCCGCCGCTGAAGAAAACCACCAAGGAAAGTGTTGACTGTTTGGCTGCTAGAAGGTCCAAGAATCCCGCGTTTCTTTTCTTACACAGGAAAAAACATGAAAACGCAGCATGTTCGACATGTACCCTGACCATATAATAGAATATAATAGATAATAAGACATATCACATCTTTATGATTGTATGTACACTGGTACAAATAGTCAATTTGTTGAAGTTTGATTTGATTTAGCCATGCATCTTTTGATGTGTGTTTTCTTCAGAATTTCTGTGGCGTTTTTTTTTCATCTGCCACAAAAAAGACCTTGGGCTCGGTTGAAACCGAAAAAGGTCAGGTCGGTGCAGGTGGTGGGTTGGATGCATCCAAGTTTTCTAGGCAACTGGCAACGCACATATTTTGTTGGGAATTTTCACAGCTGGGGAAATCATCCCAAGTTGACGAGCATATTTTTCAAATGGGTTGGGTTCGACCACCAACTAGTTTTTTTTTCCAGGCTCCAAAACAACTCTGTGGTCGACTGTGCTGGTCTGCTGTGTCTTGTGGCTTTGCGGCTCCAGTGCAGTTTTTGCGACAACTGAGAACACAGCAACTTGACAACGACACACAGTTCTGGTCTCAAGTTGAGTTCCAAAAAATAGCTAACAAAATAACAAACAAAAACTCAACTTTGCGCTAACAGCTATTCATTCAGACAAATCACGCCTTTTTTTGCCTATTTTCAAAGCTACCGTTGAGAAACATCATGGCGATGTTGGAGAGGCCACGAGTCAATGCCTCAGCGTTTTCTGTTTTTCTGCATATGGTAGAAGTAGACCATTTAATCCAGTGAACTGTTAAACAAACAAATGAATATACATAAACAGTATACACATGAAGCTAGAATTGATATAGTATAGTATAGATATGATTACATGAAAATATACATGAATGTAACCCTAATATAAATGGTAAGTCTTGATTGTTGGTATGTGTTGCCAGTTTGCCAGTTTGCCACGTGATCTCATACTCAGCAAACCCAATCGAGGCTTCGGGCTATGCTGACCAGGTTTGTGAACTTGTGTGCTGACTCGTATGGACCCATGCATTTCAAAATTTTGAGATGCACTAGTCATGATGTGTCTCAAAAATTCTTAGCATAACATCATGGTTTGCTTCAATTGGGGTTGTTTTCATTTTAAATGATGTTCTCCACAAAAACCCACCAGTTTTTTTTTAAAATTCTCTCGTCGTTGGAAACTCATGGGTTTTTCAGGGTCAACTAAATTTCCAGACATGCAACATCTTGCACGAATGTGGACAGGCGGCTCCGGAAAGGGCTGAAGTCGTGGGGTGACAAAGAGATCAAAACATCTGAACCTGATTCCAAGATATTTTTTGATGAGATTTTATATAGAGAATGATACTATAAATGACATCACTTTTTCGAAAAAACAAGGAAAAGATGCCATGCTATTGAATGAAGTTACAAAAAAATTGCTGAGGCGCCAAGAGCCGAGGCCACCCCTGTGGTCCCCGAGGCCCCGGAGGCCCCCGAGGCCCCCGAGGCGCCAGTAGCGGTGGAGCCTTCGGCACCACCAGCACGGGGCCACGGGTGTGCGGAGATCAAAGATCAGATCACCTTGGATAAACAGAGAACACTGGTATTTGAGCATTTCTTTAGGTGTCAAAAATGGCAACAAGTGAGCATATTTGTGCCATTTTGCACGATTTCTTGGCCCTCCACAATAATCCAAGCAAGACGTATCGCAAATAGCAGCGTTTTCTCCCCTTCAATCACTTGAGTTTTCAAAAATATGGCAAGATGCCAACATGTGCGTACAATGAAGGTAGAACGCACAATTTTTGTCTTTGCATCATCACCACATAAGTTCCGCTTCAACCAAGAGGCGTCTTTAATCTACCATGCATCTTACCTGCCTAAAAAGGCTAAAGCTGCCCTTGTCAGTGCCTCTAGAAAGACACAACTTTTGCCCCAAATCTCAGTGGTTGTAAGGTTACCTGACTTTGGAATCTCTGTGGAAATCTTGTTTCTTTAGGAAGCTTCAGCGCCGGCAGCTCCAACTGCAGAGCACTCAGAACCTCCGACTCACCAGAAACGCAGATATTCTCCAAAGGTTCGTTTGCAACTTTTTTCAAGTTCTGCCGTAAAGGTCAAAACGGCAGGAGTGCAAAAATGCTGTGAATGTGGAAAAGCGAGTGACACTGGTAGCTAGCGGGTCGTTCTTTGTCCAAGGCGCTCAGACGCCCTACAGCTCTTACGTCACAGGACGTTGAGCATTTGCTGCATGGACTTGGGGGATGCCTGAGAATCCAACTGCTACAAAGAGTGAGTAATATTGAGTTCAGGATCATCCAGATGTTCAACCAATTTCATCATACCCATATTGTTGCTTTGTTCGTTTTCAAATGAGAAAGGCTGACTAAGTCAGACACAGCCCTGATGGCTTGTCAGGAGCGTCGGGAGGCCAGCACCTACGGAGAGTTGTACTCTATTCTGGCACAACACTTGGACATGGACTATGTTTGAAGGAAAAAAATCGAGCAGTGTTCAACAACCCCAGGTTGGTTGTTTTATTATAGAGGATTATTGTACTGTACTTCCCACTTATATTGGGGAGTGTTTTTTTTAGCCAAGATAAGGATCCCTATGACAAGGCATGAGAAGCCAAGGTTGCCACCGAACACCTGGAGAATGCCTTTGTGAAAGGCGCTGTTTCCAACGAGGCGCCTGGGAACCTCCACAGTTCGTGGATCATGCGGTGAAGCAGAAACTCCCTGAGGACTACGAGAAAGCGTGTACACAACTCCTGGCGCAATTCAAGACGTTGAAGACCTTTGGTCAAACTGAATTTGATGGGAGACTGGAGAAAACAGACCATGTTGAGTCTGATGTGGAACGTGTACATCTATATAATTTTCGTCATCAAATGTAGACAGTTTAATGTCTTAGTATCATGTAAACATTATGCAGACAGTGATAGTCTCAGTGCTCGTAGTTACAATACCATAACACCTATTTGATAAATGTATATCAAAGCGAACATGAGACTTGGGAAGGAACATATAAATGCAAATCCAGAACATCAATAGAAATCTCACCAAAGACCATACTTGTAGGAGGCAAATTGCTGACGCAAACAACAGCAATAGAATTCAGGATGGGGTTGATAGTCCGACGACATCGAGATATCCAGCATTCAGAGAACCTGCTTCAGCAATTGCTTGAAGACAATGAATAGAGGGATGCACTCATACGCAATATTCGCTGATGTGATTTCAACCACACTTGGAAAAGAGAACCCAAGAATTCCAAATCATCCAATGTCCAAGTGCTTCATATCACTATCCATGCCTCTCGCTGTTTTCTTGTAAGGAATGGGCTGAAGGACAAGTGGGGACACTCAACATGGCAAGTTGCCCACCTTGCCGTAGGAAGAGTTTGGGAACATGTGCATAGATCTCCGGTCAAGCATCTCTGTTTCAAGCGCGGTTGGGAACTCTAGGTTGCCAGATATTCGCTCCTTTGCGCAGGAGCATGGGTGCAAAGTCTCAGAGAATGCCAACATGTCAATCATTATCTGTCACTGAAGATGCCATCAATGTCAGAAATCATGGGTTTTATTTATCAGCCTCCGGCAAATGCCGCCGGCCTTTGCTGGGCTTGAGATTGCAAGCAGCATGGCCAGAAGCACCACCAAAAGCAGCAGCAACAACAGCACCATTCTCTCCATTGCCAGCAGCATGGCGAGAAGCACCACCAAAAGCAACAGCAACAGCAGCAACAACCAACAGCAGCAATAACAACAGCA
>DF242903.1:0-33926 GCA_000507305.1 Breviolum minutum Mf 1.05b.01 | reverse complement strand
GTGGTCGTGGTGGTCGTGGTGCTTGTGCTTGTGGTGGTGGTGGTGGTGGTGGTGGTGGTGGTGTGTGTGTGTGTGTGTGGGGGGGGGGGGGTTGGAGTTTGAGGCGAAGTAAAAGCGCGCCCCAAAGACATTATCAGCTTTAGCTTAGACTATATAAGCAAAAGCAAAGTACAGACAAGCAATCCGTCATCAAGCCCCATTCCACTAGACACGCCGGCAAGGCCGGCGGATTCGAGGCTATGAGCTAGCTGGCTTTCGCAAAAGTTGATGATTGATTGCTGTGATCATCATGTCGCAAGATGACTGAGGCTTCATTGTCCTCTTGCAGAGGAGCGGCTTTTGGGCGCAGGCGTAGCAGCAACTGCCACTCGCCACAGATCTGACTCCAGTTTTCATTTTTTTTTTGAAATATGAAAAGTAGCCATGTCTTGAAGCCATTCAGTTGTATGTTAGAAGCCTTCAGAGGTGATGCTACATTACTGTTATGTATTGTTATATTATGTTTTTACTAATGGTGTACTGTAATACAAAGGATCACCCCGAATTCGCAATTTTCTAACATCCAAGGCCCTCTTTGGTGGAGCTGCTGTCACAGGAAAAGAAAGCCTTGCCTGCTTCAAGGCACCGTTTTTCACTCTAGAAAAGGGTTATAATTTTTAATAAGTTTCTCAATCCACCCTGACTATTAGATACTATTAGCACGTCGTGCTTTTGTATCCCCCCAAGAAAAGCAACTCTGCAACTCTTCCCTTCCAAGTTGTGGGAACCAATCAAATGAGGGCTCCAGATTCGTGGTTCCCCTTTTGCTCCCTCTTTTTTGGAATGATACGGCATCAAAAACTTGCCGGACCCACCTTTCTGCCTTGCTTCCAACTTTCAAGGCATCAGAGAACTTCATCACACTGCTGGATGCTGTCAAGTTGAATCTGAACGCGGGGATCCTTAGCTGATACTGCAACTCGTTTAGGCACTGCTTGGCATTGCTTTGTACATGCTTCACTTTTTCTGAATTTCGTGACGCTTGAAAATTACAGGGGTTGCTTCATCCAACCTCGACTAAGGCAGTGGATGAGCTACTCCCCGTGGTGCGTGATTTGCAGGCTATTTGTTTTTCTTTTTCCGTCTCCTTTGCGGAAGATTTTGTGAAAATTCGATGATTCTTGTAGATTCTCTCAAAAAACTCCTCAATCTGCTTGCATTCTTTTGTGGTCCGCCAGGCAAGTATCGTCCAAACACCCAGAAAAAAATGGCAAAACGCACCACGAATTCGCCGTTGGGGCAAAGGAAAAATTCCACAACGGGGATTCCGTTTCCACTGGATTTCACGGCCCAAAGCTGAGGTTGGGATTCCAAACCTACCACCTTTGTCCGGTGTTGATCGGATTGCTGGGTCAGAACCTGAGCTACAAAGACTTCATTCCCGAGATGGAAATTCACTGCAGAGAAACAAACGAATCGCGGACTGACAGGTGGTTGGTGACCCTTAATGGTATGCGAGTTTGAACCTTAACTTGCCAATCTTGGTGCAAAGAAGCAGAATCAAGCAATAATGCTGCAACAAACCTAATATGTACGGTAATATGTCATGATGATGATGATGATGATGATGATGATGATGATGATGATGATGATGATGATGATGAGATATATTGAGATACTGAAATGCTGAGAAGATATACCATGATTCATGCCCTGTCTTTTTGAACAAGGCTTCAGATCACATCAATGAAGATCAGAGCAGACAGTTGGCATTGGACGTAGAGCAGGCAGGAGGACATCAAGCTCCACGTCGCACCGCCGCACTGGGGGGTATCGATTTGTTCTAAAACGAAACAAAAAGAAAGGACGCGCCAAAGTGTCAGGAGTCGAAATATATTCTGCGTTGACACAAGTCACAGATTGATAATCAATCTCTTTCGGGACATGGACCTTTTATGATCATTTAGAGTTATTTACGCCTATTTCAAACCACAGGCTAACAAAGGCTAGTTTTGTCATGTCACAGTCTTACACTCCATCTGGTGGTGTATTTGACTTCACCATGTTGTGTTAGGCCTACACCTCTCTGAAGAACTGGCTGCATGAGAAGACCTGAGTAGCTTGGATGTTTCACCGCGGCCAAGCGAATTACTGATGCAGTGCGATGTATCCAACTCCAGCTGCAATGGGCTCTCAGAATGAATGATTCAGTGAGACGCATTCTGACGCAATGAATTTTTGAAAGCAGAAAAGGGGAATCCCTTTAGCAGTTCAGTACCTCAGAATCTGCATCAGCCACTCTTTAGGGCTATCGGCTTGATGAGGAACAGGATTGAATGTCCAGCTGTTCTTCAGGCATGTTACAGAGTCTGAGTGGTAGCTTCAAAAAGGTGGCCAGGGAAGGTGGCGTGAATTTCCAGCGACCAGGCTTTCCATTGACCCCAAGCTTTTTCAATCGGGTAGGCCCGGCTTGAACTTTCGCTACTGGAAAAAGCCATTGGTTCAAGGCATCAAACGAGAAGCCCAATCAGCCAAATCAGCCAAATCAGCAAACTTCAGTATTTCACATGTGACTTTGGCAGTCAGAAGCTCTGTATGATTCTTCCTGCAAGCCTATCACACATCGTCAACATTTTCACAAATCACCTTGCAGCTTGGCCCTCTGGCCCTGTTCTTGAGCAAAGTGTCAGAAGCTCAGCGACACAATGTGTGGTTTCGATCCTTCCATCTATGTTTTCCCATAATTTTTGGTGCAGTTTTTGGCCATGAAAAAGTTGACCAACCAGTTGGTGAGGCTCGCCCCTAAAAGGGGCTGTTGAACATGGGCAAGTCGGGCCTTCAGTGGATTTCACAAAAACCCAACGTGATGTTGTCATATTGCCAGTGATACAAGAGCAATGCAGCAAATGCAGTTTAAAGATCCCTTAGCACTTCGAACTTCTCACTCAGGAAAAAGGCAAATGCAAAGTTCTGTCCTCAGCTTTGGTGGTTTCAAATCACAATGGAGAAGAATACACAGTCCAAGTAGCGAATGTAATACACGTATAAGATTGCAGATAGCAATGATAGCATGTCAGAATTCGAAGATGACAATTGCAGGCCACTATCGATTTACGATTCCTTGACCACGATCAACTTTGAAGAGCTGGCTGAACAGGAGGAATGGGAGGCCAAGTTGGAGTTTTCCCACGTTGCCGAACTCGCCGCATCGGCTCATCGAATCGGCTAAAAACCGTCAGTCCATCGGCCAACTTCAGCAGAAGATGACGGACAACCGTATTGCCTTTGAAGAACAGAAGAAAGAGGCCAAACTCGAGAACTTGGACATCAAACTGATTCCAAACTGGATAAGGGAAGGTAAGATATGGAAAAAAGATGAAACAACGTATCCGTAACGTTTTGGTAGCTGACGGTGCAGGTAGTTCGATCTCTAACTGTACTCTTTAGGATCAGTTTTGCCCCTGCTGGAACGACAGGAACGCGCTGCAAAAATTGCAGCTCGAAAAGCGCGACAGAAGAAATTGTTGGCAAAGAAACGAGGCTGCGGAAAGCGCAGGTTTTTGGAAGTTTCCGGTTGCGGGTGTTTGAAACAATCAAAGCAGCAAGATTGAAAGTATTGATTGTATCTTACAGTGCGAAGAACCACTGTCAAAGCCGTTTTTTGAGATCATATGAGACTATGGCGCATGGAGGGATTCATTGACCGTCATTGATCAGATATCATGCAAGAGTTTCAGTAGAGAGATAGAAAGGCATTGAGAGTCTCTATCACCCATGAAGCATGCAATAATGAAGATTGACATTGAGATCAACCAGCTCTACAGGAAACATGTTTTTCATGGATGCATCCATGAAACATCATTGAACTTTGAGCCTGAGACATCATTGAAGTTTTTGAATTTCGAGCAGGAGTTGGGAAAGACACTGCTTAGATTGTCTATCCTTTCATAGCATTATTTCAAAGATATACATACATATTACATGTTATATCCAAATTTCATAAAAAGATCACCAGTACCTCAAATCTTCATTCTTCATGGTGCATGCCTTGGGCCAGGCGGTGATAACATCTCTGGTCCTTTTCGAAGACCCTGCGCCATGCCTCAGGAGGCAAGGCAACTGACATGGAAACAGCCATAGGCTGCTGGATAGAATTGGAAGCCACCAATGAAACCCAACAACTTGGGGAGGAATTATTGATCTCACTATCTATCTATCTATCTATCTATCTATCTATCTATCTATCTATCTATCTATCTATCTATCTATCTTTCCGCATTGATCAATAAATTGATGATTATAATATATAATGGTATGATTTAGTCAAATCAAAAGATGTCAAAGTAGGAGGCCTCCAGTCACAACCGTAAAGCCGCTCTCGACTCTAAGCCGCGCCAGCTTGGATCTTTCCAGCGATTGCCAGTGCAGTGCCTCGGGCGTCGACAGTTTGGGTTGGAAAATGTTTTGAACCTCGAAAGTACTCCCTGGAAAAATTCGCATGGAAGCCAAAAAAGGAGGTGGTTTAGAAGATGAATGGAACCCTTTTCAATTGTTTTCCTTTGCCAGGGTGTAACTTCTCAATCTTTCTCAGTTTGTTTTTAAAAATGCTTTGAATCCACTTCAGAGCTTGGCTGTAGCAAAGGTACTTGGAACCCAAAGATGCTGCGATGATGGACCGTCCAGATCGATGCAGATGGTCCCAACTCGAGTTTTCCAAGTGGAATGATCTTCCCTTTGCTGTACCTGACGGTCCCTTGCAGGTACAGCAAGGAGAACCATCCTGCCTTCCTCACGGCTGGCCAAGTGCCCCCTTGCAACAGTGACTTTAATATGATCCCATGTATAAATCATTCTTGAGAAGGTGTGTTGAGGGAATCATTTGTAAGGTGTATTATGATATGTTTGTTGTACGCAATAATATTTATGTATCTATGATATCTATAATTTCAACACGCATATCTCTCTCTCTCTCTCTATATATATATATATACATCGGAAAAGAATATGGATTTACGCTTCTGTCTCGCAGCAAGCAAGCATGTTACCTCCGGACAAGAAAGCTCAAGCCGTCCTTGTATTGGACATTGAAAGAAAAAAGACAGCCATTGGACATCAGAGTGCAACAGTAAGCTAGACCCGATACATGTTCTGACGTATAAGTATGATTGATTAGCAAAAGCTCTTGTTTGAAGAGCTGAGGAAAATGTGTGACTAGCACATAGAGGGCACCACCCTAATGTGTTGGACAGCGACAAACATAGCAAATCATAGCTAATCACATCCATCTTCGCCGACTCAATGGGTCCCAGCAATGCCGGATTTGCCCAAGCCTTTTGTAGATCACTATGTTTGACCCTCAGTTGGGTCGTTCAGTGATTTTACGACAGATTCGGGTCGAAGTCTGAGCACCCCGCCTTTTCAGGCGGTGTTGGAGTGTTCTCCTAGCAACACCCCGGAGCAGTTGAAAAAGGTGGGTGGGATTCGGTTATGGAAATGATATGGAATGATGGGGAATCCAATGGGAATCCAATGGAATTTTAAGGAGTAATTTAGTGGTATCCATGGACAGCCATGATGAGAGGCACAACTGAGATTGAAAAGCCACAAGGGTGAGACATGCATACGTAGGAAATAAAACAAATGGTTATTGAATATGAAAACTTCGCACCAATAATGCACCAGGTTCGTTACTTTTTTTCAAATGGACAAAAAAAACCGCTGCAAAAGACATGGATCAGACAACTTTTGTTTGGCGAGGCTTATCATGAAAAGCTAAGATTGTCTGGGCCTCAGACAGGTTGAAGATCTGTGTTGCAGGGAGGCAAAACCACGACACCTGTGGTGGCAAGGTATCATCCGGACAAGCGACCCTGGAGTGCGGGTGGCTATGGAGAAAAGGCGGCACGAGAATTGACAGCGATTTGGGCTGTTGGACATCGGAGCATATGACTGGGGTAGCAGGATTAGTGGCTTGCTTCCGCTAAGCCTCTAAGCATTGCATATGCTTTGCAACAAGTGGAATTGTCGCAGGTGACTCAGTCCCTGAACGAGGCTGGAAAGGTATGTTTTGGACCATTACGGACCTATTTGATACGGTAGCCTCCAGTAGGATCTTCTTCTTTTGGGCATCTTTGGAACAATGTCAGGATGACACGCAGCAACCTTGAATCTACCTTGAAAAACTCACATGAGTAATGAACAAAACCCGTGGTTGTTGAGGGTATATATAGGAGATGAAAAACTATCCAGTTATGTAGGGATTGCAATAAAGCATTATAAGGATCCCTATGAAACAACCAGTATTTCAGTATTTCATGGAAAATATCCGGCCTGTTTTTTTCGTGGCTCCAAATATCCGCTTAAACCTTGGGGGGCAAATGACTCCCACTTTTTGTGGATATTTTTTTTAAATTGAAGTTGAAGTATGTTGAAGTGACATTTTTTTTTTGTGTACCCTTTTGGTAACTAACATATCCCATCAAAAATCACTTTTGAGTCGATGATTTTCCCAACTTCCCCAGGTGGGATATGTTAGTTCCCTGGAGGGTACCCAGCAACATCCCAGCAACTATTTTATCAATCAACAACGCCTTGCAGGCTTGGGAAGCCCTACGCTTTCCAGCTCTGCGGGAGGCCAGGCTGAAGGGGTTGCACTGATTGATTCGGACCGATGGATTCAGGCATCTGAGAAACATATATTTGAGATATGAAAAAAAGGGGGTCCCTGGTTTGTTTAGTTTTTTTTGGGGGGAAGACATATTTGAGAAATGATTTTTTGGTTCATAGATTTCAATGACATTTTCAATTTTGATACATATATTTTAATTAAGGCCCTCTCAGATTCCAGGAGGGACACCGCTTTTTGAAAAGCTACGATCAAAGTAAGATCAGGATAGATCAGGACCTACAATCTCAAGCCCGACACATCAACTGCCCTGAATCTTTGTGGACTGTCTCTTTTTGCCTTCCTTTTGAACTGGCAGCTATGGCCTTAGTTGACAGGCTTATGACGTCATTTGGCATCGAGAAAAGCAGCTCGCCTGCAGTGGCAGATGAACTCCTTGCATAGATTCATCGATGATTGTCAACTGTCATCAAACTTTCAGGTTCACTATTTCAGGATATTTCTATATATTTCATATTTCGATTTTGTAAATCATTAAAGATGAACCAATTCGTTCAGCAAGACTGTCGGACGGTCTCGTGGCCCCCAAGGGCCCCTGCTGCACCACTCCCACCGGAACCACCAGAGCCGGAGACGAAGCACCGAGAGACGCGCGGACGTTCGCGGAGGCGACCTCAGATAGTGGAAAGATGTGGGAACAAATTGGACATATCTTGATATCTTGACAGATCTTATCATCACAAAGATCTATCCGCATCTTGTCAAATTGCATACTATTGATGATAAGGTAATATAGGTATCTTGATATCTTGACGGATCTTATCTATAGGTAGTATTGCATACTATTGATTTAGTGCTTACATTCACAGCAACACTGCTGGCACGTGGCCTGCAGGAGACATGATGATCCACCGGCACCGCCGGATGAAGGGCCTCGCCAGGCTGAAGCGTTGCGAAACGAAGGCAATGAGCTCTATAGAACGGTGCCTTGGAGATCAATTTAGATTGCAAAGTTTGATAATAAGATTCAATGCGACTGATGTAGATGTACGTACTTTTGGTAAAACTGCAATAGTATAGATGTGTTTTGTGTTTGCAATATGCTTGATCAATATTTTCCATACATTTTCTATCATAGTTCATGGATTTGTCGGCCAAACTTAGTCCCAATCCTTTTCCTCCGTTGTAAAATCCCAAGGCGCAGACGTCTATGGCTGCACTGCGTTCTGCGGAAGCAGTTGAGTGCTGAGTATGACTTGGAATGACTCCGTCGGGCGGTGAATGCTGTTGATGGTTCAGAAATCTGGCGAGAAAACCAGTTGATACTAGTAGGTAGTGGATCTACCAGTATTTACGACGGGTTTAAAAAAATGCCAGGTGGTTGGGAATGGGATTTCTGAACCATCAACAGTATGGAACAGATATCAACAGGCTTGCAGTGGATTTAAGGCAGATAGTCTTGAGATTCGTATGACTGCCATGCAGCAGCCTGTATCTCAGATTGGTCAGCATTTGTCGTCCAAGCCGTTCTTTTTTTTAATGATTTGAAACGCAGACACACGTCACTGAAGGTATCGTCTTGCCCTTCGCACGTACAGTGATGCCCTGCAGTGTTGAGCTCGGTATCAGGGTTTGACTGTTTTTAGTCATTTTTTTTTCTAGCTCCAAAAAACGGGAAAAAAAACCATGGGGAAAACGAAATCACCAGGTTGACACCTGAAAATCATCGACTTTGGAGTAATCGAGCTTTATGCCATGCAGCCTTGAAACAATGGGATCAATGCAGGGAGGCGAATCTGGGGGCCTGCACTGGGGGGGCAGCTGAAACAGCTGAGCCAAGGTAAAAAAGCATAGGTCAAAACCCCCACATGCGACATGTTGTGAGAATGATTGATTGAGTATACAGTGTAAAGTATATTTTCAATTATTTTGAAATAGGAACCGTAGTTTGAAAGCCAAGGCCAGATACATGGACACTGGAAATCAATAGAATACAGAAGGGCGCCTTCTTTGCCATTGGCTCAAAGCAGGGCTAATCTTCTTCTCAGATATCTCAGAGCGGACATCGCGATTTGCTACCAGATTTTCACTATCATCACATTTTCATGGCTGGAATTGGCTGGAGATCTAAAATTCATGCACCACAACTGCCAAAACTCTTTTATTTTCTCGAAGTTTTGCATTACTTTTGCCATTTCAAACTCAAAAAAACTCCATCCACCTACGAATCCGATGTTGGACGCTGCTTGGCAGAAACCGAAACAGAAATCGAATACACATCTGCAAGTCTATGCAAGTATATAACAGTATATATCATGATAATCTGAAGAGCCAATTGGCTGCACTGTTGGCTTTGTTTCAATTTGCAGCTTTTGTTAGCTGCACTGCCAACTTCCAACCAGGTTGCAATTTGATGGAAGACTTCCAGGCACCGATTTCTGAGAGATTTCCACAGATTTGCCAAGGGGTTTTCCAAGCGAAGCAACGAACCACCACCAGGAACGACTCAGAGTTGCCTGGAACTTGGCGCAAGGTGCTCCATTATCTTCTGAGGTGACTCGAAACACATACAGCGTCACCAACAACTACAATTAGATCATTTTTTGCCCCCATATCTTTGATATTTGTTTCTATTTGTTGCCTAATATGATTGAAAGATGTGATGTGATTCATGTGATATAGACATGATGTTGTCCCTTTTGTAGCTTTGGTGTTCCCTCTAAACAGGCCTTGCAGCGGGGTCAAAGCAGCAGCCGAGCACGTGAAGCCTTACGTCGGGGGGGGGGCGTGATTGATGCGGGAGTATCATTGCTGGGTGGTGGCAACTCATTTTTTTCAAAATTTTCACCCCGATTTTTTTGGGAAATGATCCCAATTTGACAAGCATGTCTTTGAGAAATGGGTGGGAAAAAAAAACAGCAACTAGAAATTTAGGTGATTGACTTGATTGTCATGATGAAAAGCCTGAGAAAGATACTGAGATGACATGAGTATGATCAGTTGAGCCATGAAAAATACCCTGGTTGGTGGGATTATATCGGGGATTATACTACCCAGTTATATAGGGATTTTGATAAACCATTGTAAGGATCCCTATTAACCAACCAGTTAGGTCATGATGAAATCCATCAGTCGCTGGAATCCAGGTGTTGTGCCAGGCGCTTCAGTGGCAAAATTCGCGCTGCGCAGCAAAGGACGTCGTATCATCGCACGGTTCTTGGAACCACCACGAGCTTCTGGTGGCAGCAGTAGGCTGGGCAAGGGTTGGCAATGGCACTGGTGATACCCATGGCTTTTTTGAGATTTGAACAAGTAGGATATTCATACGATTTGATACGCAGAGCAGATGAGATAAGCTGTGCTCTTATGGTGACCTCTTGCGTTTTTTTGCTATGTCATGTCGGTTGAAAGGGTCAATGTCGGCAGAACAGCACGATGATGATTATGTTGATGAAGGTGACAATGAAGTTTAACATGAAGATGACAGAATAATGAAACATGAAAAATATAAACATGACAGTTTAAAAGATGAAAGCTATACTGACAGATAAGTTTTGAAACAGAACATTGAAACAGACTTCAATGCTAAAGGAAACGTAGGGAACAACTCCACGGGAACCTCGCCTAGCTTTACACCTCCGCTGAAGTGTAGGTGTATTGTGGTGTACTGCCCCAGCGAGCTTGATGGAGGTGCTGGAGCAGAGGAATGCCTGCCATTGTGCATCTTGTTTGCATTTTGGGGATGGCTATGATGGCTAATGGGGATCCCTTTGACTGTCCTAGATGAATCTTAATGACTTGGAAGATGTGAACTGATATGTAGCCAGAAAAAAGATGAAAAAAGGTGGTGTCATTTGAAAAGTTTTCGTGATTTTCATGTCAATTTTTTGAAAGCACAATTCAGCTCTTCATCTCCAACAAAAATTCCAGGTCTTGAAGTCTTACCGCTTGGCATCGCCATTTTTGCCATTGATTTAACTTCCACCAAACATAGCCGTTGTTGTGTGGAAGATGTGGACTGTGCTGTCCAAGCTCTTCGTGATGGTACCTTACCTGGCTTAGCCACCTCAACCTCTGAGTGTATTGTGGCCCTTTGGGGCCGTTCCACCGGAGCAGTGGCTGCCTTACAATACGCAGCGCAGGATCCTTCAGTGGCTGCATTGGTGTGTGATTCTGCCTATAGCGATTTGACCAAAGGTCTGTTGGTACCAGAGATGTTTTCGACACCACTGTCCAACTTCTGTCAGTTGCTCTCTCAAACGACAGCGAATCAACATCTTTCAGCTGCACCGTTGAGACCAGTGGAAGTGGTGAAGGCATGTTTTGTGCCTGCATTCTTTTTACATGGTGCAGAGGATGATCTGGTTCCATGTGAAGCTGCCAGAGAATTGCGAAACAACTATGGAGGTGAGGCGCAAGTGATGATCATACCGAAGTCTTCACATCATTCCGTACGACCTTCTAGTGCTTTAGCACGAGCTGCATTGTTTTTAGCTCGTGCCTTCAACCTCAAAAACCAGGCAGTTCTTCAATTGGATGAATATCTTACAAGGTTGGCAGCACCCAAAGAGAACCAAATCAGCCAAAGGCAGCAGAAAGCAGAAGATTGGTTGAGATCTGATGAAGTTTTCAAACGCCACTGTGGCCTTTTCCAAATGGCTTTGAATGCATGTCCAGCTTATCGTGATGTAGCTTTCCGTCGAAGTCTGGCATGTGGTCAGAAGAGTCACGGCCAAGAGGTGCAGGGGGTGCATTATGCCATTCGTTTGAAGTTGCCAAACCGCGAAGGTGAAGTTTGCATTGCCTGGGCATCAGAATCAGGCAAAAAAGATTCAAATGATGATGGTGTGCTCGGCATGCTTGGCATGGTGCATTTTATGATCGTTTCCTGCACTTCTTTGAGCATTACACGGGTTGTAATTCGACGGGACATCCATAATCATCGAGTAGCAGTGCAGGATTTGATCATGAAGGAGCCCTTGTTATGGGGGAATGGGACGAGATACGAGATGTCTTATGTGCCTGCATGTTGCGGATGTTATGGTTCGATAGTTACTAGTGTGGCATAATGTGGCAAACCCTAGTTTGTAATTCTGCAATATTTGCTATTAACATGTTCACTGCAAAAGTCAGGTTTCTGCTGATCGTCTATTAATTCCATTCAACGCCGGTGGTTTTATGACATGCAAATTTTAAATAAAATCGAAAAAAATGGTAGCTTTTGGTCGCCATCTTCACCTCACAGGAGTGGAGTGTGACACCTCGCGAGAAAAGCCATTGTATGTTGTTCACGTTAAGCGACTTTGGTCGGATCGACGTGAAGATTGGCAAGTCGACTTCATGTCAATTTCCTGGAACCAAGGACACGACGTGAAGGGCACGATGGCACGATGGAAGTTGCGTGAAGTTAAGACAGATAGTTCGTCTAAATAGGTCAACGTGGCTTTCAAGATTTGTCAATTAAACCTTGTCTGGCTATCCTTGTGACAGACTAAGCTAAACAATGCCATGTCTCAGAAAAAAAAGAAAAAACGACGTTGAAACAACCCGCATTGATTTGATATCTGAACATCTGACACGAGTCACATCGGCCACTGGGGCCAGGACTGTGGTGCTCTTAAGATCCCCACTCTTTGGACAGCAGCTTTTGGGGAATCTCCAGAGGTGGAGATTAAGGTGCCCCTGCATCGATGCAGTTTTTCACAGGGATGGTAGTGGTAGTTTCATACCAGACTTTTTTTTGTTGAAGACCCATGAAACTGAAAAAGCTTCAAGTAGGATTTCTAATGAAATTCTGAGCATAGCAAAAAGATGCAACAATTGCATTTATTACTCTTCAGTATTGGTGTATTTAAATGTATTCCCTTGATGATTTCTTGACGATTCACGGTGGGTTTCATGGTGTGACATACAAAAACCGGGTCGCTTATATGGCTGGTATTTTGTGTCGACTCACAGGATGAACTCCTTCCAACAAAGCTGATTAGAGGCTGGGATCCACGGAAAAAGAGCTTGGCGTTATCGACTTGGAGATATACAGACATGATGGAGAGCATCCACTTTTGTTGGTTGATATATGGATATATATGGATATGGTGATATGGTATACTGTATGTGTAAGATTGTGTAAGCATCTCATCCACCCACTAGTCATTACAAATGTGTTTTAAACATCTCAAGTGGTTAGCCTGATCATGACACACCGCAGTTGCTGATGCCATTGCTGATCCTTTGGACCTGGAGTGTGCCAATGCGGAGAGGCAACACTTGGAGGTGTGAAAACGGCAGGGGTGTGACACTGGGGTGACACCACTCCAAAAATTTGATCAATTGAATCAATTGAAATGGAAATCGATCATCCT
This sequence comes from Breviolum minutum Mf 1.05b.01, assembly GCA_000507305.1. Lineage (NCBI taxonomy): Eukaryota > Dinophyceae > Suessiales > Symbiodiniaceae > Breviolum > Breviolum minutum. The sequence continues at coordinate 20,960 of DF242903.1, read as the reverse complement.
TTGATAAGTTCACCTTCCATTACAGTATGAATTCCCGATGATATCCGACTTTTATTTGGATTCAAACCTTCAGTGCTCAAGTTTTTTCACCATCAACTCAGCCAAATTCAAGCATTTGAAGCCGCACAATATCAATCTACGGCACTTGAGCGCCCCAGATCCCTGGCATTATAACACATGAGCCATCAGGACATTTTCGTTGCTCTCCAGACCCGCCATAGTCTGCGTATGACATCTCGACTTCTCTCTAATTTGTGTTTTTTTCCCATATTTTTTGTCGGCCTACTACCTACTGTATCAGTATCACAGTATGCATCCATTGTTAAATGCAAGAATTTTACAACAAAAAAGTTTTCTTTCTTTTCGTGAGGCCTTCAGTGATACTTTGCCGGCCTCGGCAGCAGAGCTTGCCTTGCAGATGCACCTGGGGTCGATCATTGTCATAGAGAATTCGCAGTTGCCAACTGAATACGACTTCAAATGTCTGCAACACCAATCGTCCTTTCAATCCTGACGATTTTGACCTGTCCACTACTTGTGCATGTCTACGCAGTTGAGTAACCTTGCACACACACACACACATACACATATATACATACACACATGTATTGGCAATGATCCTTTGGAACCTTGTGTGATTTAGCCCGATGTTACATCGATGACAAACTCAGGCAGGAGGGGCAAGCGCAAAATCTTGTCCGAAGTTTGGAGAAGGACGGACCTCACGGATTTGGGTTGCATGGTTTACCCATCCGGCAGCTGATCACACGAAGGTTGCAAGGGTCATAGCATGTACTTCTCTTTTTTGAGGAGTGCACATCAATGGTAAAGAAAAAGCGATATTCAAGCGCCTTGGCAGAGTTTCATGGCAGAGTTTCTCTTGACAAAAATCTGCTGCAACTTGAAGTTTAATGCATCGTGTTAAACATAGGGAGAGTTCGGTCCAGAATTTGCCCTTCGCAAAAGTCACCTTTCAACCCTGCATAGGTGAGCTGTCCAATGTTGCACCGTCAGAGTTGTCTGCAGGCGTCAATTTGTACACAAGATTTGTTAGAAACATTGGGTTTAGAAATAGTTTTTTTTTGTGTCCAAAAGGAGTTTTTGCAATTAAGTTTCCTGGCACTTCAGTTGTTGAGGTACCAACATCCACAATGTGCAAACATCAACACGTCAAGAGTGCTGCTTCTGTTGTGGAAAATTGGAAGGCACCTTTCTCTCAAAGCCAGCTGACAGCCTAGCACTCTCCCTCTCAACTGTCAGTGATGGTGAGGACTTTGCCTCTTTGCATTGCTTTGAGATAGATGTTTTCCCCCTTCAATTTTGCACAGCAGTTAAAGTTGTAGTGTGATGAAAATTACCTTCAACCTTTCTGCCTTTCTTCTTCTTGCAATGCATCGATGCATTACATTTGTTAAATTTGTTCCTGTACTTATGAAACAAGCGATGAACTTTCCGCCTCAAAACAGGAGAGTGACAGCCTTTCAAGTGGTGAGCTAGTGCGAAGTCAAACATGGCCGGATGTGAAGGACTGGTAGGTCCTCCTTGTACCTATCGATTTGTGATAAGAAAAAACCATACACGCACAGATGATTGAAGCATTGTTCCTGCAAAGGAGCCACAGCTTCTTCTTGAAACAGGCCCATGAAATCCGAAAAATCACATGCTGGTCCAACACTGCAGAATTTTTTTGAAGTATGAACATCGCAGGTCAAAAATCTTGAGTTTTTTCATGTGATACGAAATCAGACTGCGAATTTGAGCCGAAGTTCACATGCAACGGGGGCCCGTTGCAGGTCGACGCCACTCATGGGCTGTTGCCACCGATATGCTGCCTGGCCTGCATGGCCTTGGCGGCCTGTGCTTACAATGAAACACACCTTGCTGCAACCACCAGCACCGGATGGAAACAATTCCTGCAGTTCACCTTCAAAAAGCGGTGTTTTTTGTGGAAAAACCTCAAAAGGTACCTATGTTTTGAGGTGTTTTTTGAGACTCCACCACAGTGGCAATTTTGTTTAAAAATCAATCAACGGATTTCTTTGATCAAGTTTTGGATGTGTCTAATTGTTTGGTGTCAATGGTCCAATTTTGCTGCCCAGCCACTGTTTGGAATTCATGCATGTCATTTTCTCTTAGAGAGACTTCCGTAGCCACTTCGTTGGGTACAGATTATGGATACAGTACTGGAAGCCCCGCAAAGCGGGGCTGTGGAAGCTGAGAGATTCAAAGTCACACAGGAAGGAGGCGGATTTTCCTTCATAGAATGAAAAAAGAGGCAGCAGATAGCAGATGGTACCAGATGGAGATTGCAGGTTGTATAAAGTATATAATATATATACGCCTATATTACGTATGCATGTTCATTTCATCTTGCAATCATTCAAATTTGACTTCCATGGGCCCATACAAATCCATAGACCACCCCTTGGGACTCGAGCAATGCAAAGTTGTATAATGCGATAATGTGGTGGTGACATAGTACATTGTAATACAAGACAATGTAATATGATGTAATATGGATATTGAAGTATAATACAAGACACTATAAGACACTAGAATCTCTAGAATATGTTATGATACTATAATACAATATGATATGATATGATATGATATGAGATGATACAGCATAATATTTATGATACACATCAATGTGACCGTTATAGTGTAGTACAGTATAGTCAGTAGTAGATAGTAAATAGTAAATGGTACATAGTGAATAGTACATGCACAGTATAGTATAACCTAGCATAGTGTAGTATAGTACAGTAGCGTAGAGTATAGTAGAGTACAGTCGAATATAGTATTAATATACTATGATTTAATATATTATATTTATATATATCTGATATGATTAACATTAACATTAAAGTCAACATCAACATATACATATACATATAACATATACAGATATACATATGTGTATACATATGCACATACGTATACATATGCATATACAAAAACACATTGAATTTGTCAAGGACAAACATATTTATATATATATAAATATACACAACAAGATACTTACTGTATACTTACGTACATATACAAAAACATATACAAAAACATGTACAACAACATGTATATATATATATAGAGAGAGAGATATATTATATAGACACTTATATTCGCCAGATCCGCATTTTGTTGGAACGTTTTTTTAGTCTTGAATTTGGAGCCGTTGTTTTGGCAGGACGGTTTGAGATCAACACAGCTGAAGTCTGACTTTGCCAAGGGCTGGTTCTTGGTGGCCAAGGCCGTCGAGCAATGAAAAACAGGGCCCCTGGGGCCCCGGACTGTTTTTTAGGGTGTCATTAAGGGATGAAACTTACCCAACACCGTGGGTTTGTGGTTTGGCAAATGGTGTTAGAGGTATGTTTTTTGTTGCTGTGTTTTGCTTGGGTCTGGGATTTGATTTAAGATAGAGAAAAAACGGGGCAGCTTATGATACTTTATGTGGAAACACACCTGGGAAGATGATCTGAATTGACAAGCATGTGATTCACATGGGTTGAATTCCAACAAGAGATGACGTGAATTCTCCATGAAGTGCCACATGAGTTGCAAGTAAGAATGGTACTATATTGAAGCAGAATACAGAACATTGCAGATCATAGAATTGGCAATGTATGGAAAAATTGACATTTCCAAAAAACAGTAACTTGGTCGGTATAAAAACATCGGGCCATCGGATGCGAGTTTTTTTATGAGGCGATGTGGAAGGAGGGCTCAAGGACAGCCGCATTGAAACAAATTGAGGTGCCGAGTTTTGTGGCCGCGAATTGGAAAGGGCAGATCTGTCAAAGGGGAAGGGCACTTTCATGTTTTTTTTTCTGTCATCTCTTCATGTTTGTCAGTTGATCCAGCATGCATCGAAATGAACATCTTCATGTGGGGTGTTGGGTGGTATGACCCGTACATACTTGTACCATTTTGTACTTTTCCAATTGTCCATTCATACAAAGCTTGGTGTCGACAGTGGTTTGTGATTGTGGAAACCTTGAATCTCAAACTTCGCATGTCTTCCTTTCAGGTTGCCTTGCGTTTGGTGTCGCAGCCAGAAGACCTGTTGGCATTGCAGGACCAGAAATTTCTGAGATATAAAGCCTTATTACTAAACGACAATGACACAGATCAAAACGGCCCTTTAGGTCCCTTTAGGCCCTCCTCAAACACCAGTATTGTAACACAGGACAGCATCTTGAGAGAGGTGGAAGCAGGGCCATCTCGAAGCAGTTCTAAAACGTCAGGCCGAAGTTTTCCAGAAAAAAATCAGAAAAATCTGGCGGTTTGTTTTGGAGAGTCTGACTGGTGACTCATATTCATAGCTCAATTTGACAGTGCAGCTATGTTTTTTTTGGGTTTGTGAAAGGGCTTTAATAAAGCTAAGGCTGTTGTTCCTGTTGCTCCTTCATCAAAAGCTGTTTGCTTTTTCAAGACAATCTACTGAAAGATTTTCCAAAGTTTTGCAAAAACACCAAGTGATGTGTAGTGAATCTCGTCCATGGATCCAGGTCCCGGTTTGGTGCTACCCCAGATGCCCAGTCGAAGCGTCTCTCCTTGTGCGACCCCAACGCCTGGTTCGCGAGTGGCCACGCCTCCACCAGTGAGGACGAGATGTGGTGAAAACAATTTGGAACCATCTAAGCATACTGTAGATTCATCTTGATCATTGAATATCATATGCATCTTGCTACATGGGATCACATAGGATCAGAATGGATCATATGTAGTTATATGATGTTATATGATGGTACATGGTGCAGATGTTGCTGGCATTTGGTGAGGGTCCCACTGTTATCAAGGACGCCTTCCCGAACTTCCCAAGCATCGCAGACTCGAGCGCCTTCAACGGGTTCCCAAAGAGGGACCAGGTCAGCTGGTGATGCATGCTTTCAGAGTGTTTCATCCAAACATTACATGAGTTACTTAAAGGTAAACATGAAAGACACGTGTAGATATTGAGGTATATAGATGTGTAAAGATTGTTTCGTACATGTATGTATTTATTTCTTATAGATATTATATGATTATTTGAAATTATGTAGCACAGTATATCTATACTACACTATCTCTGTACATAGTATGATTGGGTGCTGATGTCATTTTCTCATACGTTGATGCCTTAGCAGAACGGCACAGTCGTTTCAATATCTTTCAACGAGAGGAAGCGTTCTTCGAGCCGCACTGGAAAGCTGCCAGCAATGCCTGCACATGTCGCACGCGCCTTTGCAGTCTTTGGTGATGAGGACATCATCATTTCTGAAGGTCCCTAGTTTTCAACAGAGAGCAGCAGGTGATTTGCATTGGTATGTTCTCTAGAACATGTAGAACTAATACATGGATGAGCGTTTGCACTAGGCTTAGTCATTGTTTTAAAAGCAACTCAAGTGGAGCTGGCAACATTGTAAAACATGCGCAGGACTGAGTCGGACTGAAATCAGCCGATCCACTTCCAAGAAGTGAATCGAGAAATGTTGGAGTTGATTTTCCTTCGATTGTACATAGAAAAATCATGAAAGAAGACTTAAAAAGGAGCAGTTGTCTATCGCATGCTACCCAGCACGTCCCTTCAAGAGCAGTGCTGGAGCAGCTTATTGCTAGCATTTGGGAGATGTTGAAGCCAGTTCTGAGGATGGGTCTGCTTGAGAGTAGAATACCGCTATCCGCCCTCGTCCTCTTCAGCAAAATATGATTTGAGTGAAACTGAGAGGTTGAGCGAAAAAAAGCTGCTTTCCATTACGAGATGCTTCAGAAGTGGTTGAATCTAGAGGAATGAGCCCGATTCACCAGCGGCTGGCCCACTTGACCTTCACCCACGACATTCGGTGCAATTTTTCAGGTACCTAGGACCTTCGACGATCCTATCATGGTCCAAATTGCGAAGAAGAAGGCCAAGGGATCGATGTCCGACCATGTCCCAACATATTTCCACCAACTTTTCTAAAAACATGCCCCTACCAATCAGCTGGAAAAACACAGCAGTTGCAAGGGAACGGGATCCTGGGTTTCCTGAAAATGCCCAGGATCCCAATTGTCCAGTGGATATTCGGAGGCTTCGAAGCTCAGTCGCCGGGGATCAGTCATCATTGGGATTTTTGTTCCAAAAAAGCGGGGCTCCGCAAAAATCAAACTCCATGGGTTATGAATTAAAAACATACCAGCACCTTCCAAAGGGTGCCAATTAAAACCATAAGGGATGGTTAATTGACGCCCCTTAAAACCATTTGGCACCCTTTGGAAGGTCCAGGTATATCTTTTATATCTCAAGAAAGAGAATCAAATTGACCAACTCCATGGTGTGTTGTTTTTTGGGATCTTTGGCGCTGAAAATCTGAATGGCGATCAGTTGAGTCATAACCGAATTTCTGAGATTCTTGGAGCCCAAGAAACCTCCTCCGCGAGAAATACGACAACAAGTTTGGAGCCTGGAAAGATCTAAGGAAAGCACTGAACATTTCAGGTATACTCAAATTTTCATGCTATCTTGAAGTGTTTCATTTCTATGTTCTGAATTGCAAGAATCAGATTGATTCAGATTGAATCAGATTGGATTTTTGCAATTGTGACTGAAGCGCCTGTCCTTTGCAAGCTCAATTTGGCTTAAATCTTACATTTCTGATCATTGCAGCTCCAGAAGCGAAAGCTAACGTGAGAACATATTCATCAGCACAGCTGCAGAACTTGTCAGAGGATTCATGTCATGGCGAACCTTTCCAACATGATGGAAGCAGCCAGGGAAAGGAACCGGATTCCGATAGACTCCAAGGTGCTCTATTTGACTTCAGCGATGGATATCAAAAGCATATGCATTTTTTTTGCGATTTGATGGTGCCATGCGGCTGCAGAGTCAAAGGTGGGGATCCACCTTTGTGCAAATGAAGGGGGGCCAGGGAGAGATAGGGAATTCTCTGGCCAAATTCTGTTGAGGAGGAATTGAAGGATCCAAACCCCATTTCCATGTTTTGAAAAAAATCTTGGCTTCTTTTTTGGTGCAAGGCAAGGGAAGTTGAAGCGGCTGAATCCTTTGATCAAAGTTTTGATGTTGCTCATGGCAACCCTGCGGTTTTTATATGACCGGTCACATCAAAGGTGCGGTTTTTACCGGCATATCAGCACCTTGCGGCTGCGCCATACACAAGTCCTGGTGCGTGGTGGTGCACGTACACCCTTGGAACCATTGGAGCTACTTGGAAGTGAATTTTATGGAAGTTAACAGTTGAGGAACATGTTCAACAGATCAAGGAATTATGCAGTATTTCATGGAATGTCGGGTTTGTTTTTGCTGGTCTGCCCTGGTGAGAATTTCTCGAAGGCCCGAGAGCTTCTGGCGTTCGACTTTACCCAATGACACCCTTTTGCGACGACATAGCATTTTGAATCCCGACGGAGGCGGAGACCCAAAAACCGACCCAACGGTCGACCAGTTTGTTGAGCTGCATAATTTTTTTGGAAAGTCGGGATTGTTTCAATATGTTTTCACAGATGAGGTTTACAGAGAGAACCTTACTTATGACTCATACATATTACAGGACTTTGAAAGAGAACACTTTTCATTTAAGAGTTGCTTTGGTACGATCTCTTGGTACGACTTTTGGTTGGACAAGCATCAGGTGCCCGACGCAAAGTTCGTTTGGAGTCGCTTTGGAATCAGCTCACCCTCCGTGGCATGGACGAGGCACCAAAGGATTGGCCAGGCAGAGAGACTTCAATCCAGCGGGAACTTTCGTGAAGAAATGAGGCCACCGAAATACATTTTGAATCATTTTGATGGTTTAGAAATCCGGTGAGAAAACCAGTTGGAGTTGGTAGGTTATTTCATTATTTACAGGTTTTGAAAAACATCTCAGGTGGTTGTTTGGGATTTCTGGAATCAACAGTATGTTGCTGACATGTCAAGTGCACTCGATTGTTCCTCCATTGTTCCTCCCTTCCTCCCATCCTCTTTTTTCGATACAGTCCTATGCTTTGGGGCGTCGGATAGAGACATGGATCTTTGAGCAACTTGGCTGCCTGAAGAATTGGAAGAAGATCTGATCCATGAAGTGTTCGACATATTTCGACCATTTTCACAAAGTTTCTTGGAAAAGTATCTCAATTTATTATTTACTATCACTCTTTAAATCAGCTCCCTACAAATGAATACAAGGTTCACAAGGTGATGAAGCTTGCAAGTGTTTTTGTTTGCGATTGTTGCACGTTTGTGTCGCTGCACTGGTGGCTGCCTTAATTTTAGTCCAACAGTGTTGGTTGACAGAGGAAAACACATATTTGCACGCTCCACTTGTGGCTTTTGGCTCAAGAACCCACGCGTTTCTACTCTACTATCCGGACTACAGAACCAAACGTTAGGCTGTGGACATCACAGCAAACCGTTGACATCGAAGGATGTCATCTGCAATTGATAATCAGGAGAAGGTCTACAAGATGGACACCTCTTCAGAAGTGCTAATGAGCATCACCGCGTGGTGCATTTGCTCAGTTGGTATGATGGTTTTCAACAAGGTGGCAGTGGAAGAATTTCCAGAAGCATGTAGTCTCGTGGTCCTCCAAATGGCATTTTGTTGCATCGTAATGGTGATCTTCGCTTGGAAGCACATTCACATTGGATCGTGGCGAGATGTGCTTCGTTGGTGCATGGTGACTCCTTTCTTCTCAGGAATGCTATTGACTTCTGTATTAGCTTTGAAGAATGCACCCATGTCCCTTGTAGTTGTACTCCGCTCTTGCTCTCCAATTGTGGGCCTAGCAATTGAAAGCTTCTACCCTCACCCTCCCAAGGTGAATTACAGAATGTGGGGCTCCATGCTCCTGATGTTGGGAGGCAGTATCCTCTACGCTTGGCACCTTCCACATAAAGAGTTGGTTGGTGCTGGTTGGGCTGTAGTCAACGCAGCTTTTGCTGTAGGTGATCGATTACTACAACGTTTGATGCTATCAGCCGAACAGCGGCCCGTGAACATGTCCAAAGCAGGTGTAACTGTCTTGAACAATCTCCTTGGCATTCCTCCAATACTTCTTTGTGCCCTGGTGACACAGGAATGGAAAACTCTTCCAGTAGCTTCAGACATCAGCTTGAACACTTATCTATGGATCTTAGCCAGTTGCATTGTGGGTGTTGGTATCAGCTATACAGGCATCTGGGCTCAGAGTCTTATCAGTGCAACCAGCTTCTTAATGCTCATCAATGCGAACAAGTTTGCCATCATTGCTATTGAAGCTACTTTTTTCAACAAACGATTGACCTTAGCCCAACTGGTAGGAGCTTTCATCACCATTGTGGCGGCAATTATGTATGGAAAGGCACAAGAAGACACAAAGGATTTGAAGGAGAATTTGAAGGATACAGAGCAAGAACCATTGGTGAAGAACAAACAAAGTGTCTGAGTTGCGCTGAGATTCGCCACTGTTTCACAATTAGCATGTCACACGTGTGGCTTTAAGTGCTTTAAGTGGGACAGCTGGCCGGGGGAAAAAAAACAGTTTGCGATGCATCTCAAGTGCAGTTCTAGCCTTCAATGGTGAGCTGCAGTGAAGTCATTCGCACTCGTACTCTCCAAACGCAGACCAGGCACAGCCACAAAAGTGAGGATGAAGAGGAGCGATATGGAGAGACAGACATCCAAGGTCCACTTTCCATAATTTTCCCCAAGTTTTTTCACCAAGTCAAGTAAAATTAAAAAAAAAACAGCAAAATACTCCGCGCTGAAATTTCTCCCCAAAAAAGGGCCCCTTGGAGTCCGTTCCGTTCTCCTCCAGGAGCTCCTCCCCACTACTGTGATCACATCACCAGATCAACGCTCCACCTTGACGGCCAGAGCGGTTTCTTTTGGGCAGCAGCAAAACACCGGGTGTTTGTGGAAGTGACGTAACTGTTGTAATGGATAGTTGGTTGCATTTTTTACCTTGGTGCAAAATCCTGGGGCCCCATTCTCTGGTGATTCTCATGGTTATACTTGAAGTTTCTTCTGGGATGATTTTGTTTTTTTTATGCCCCATTTCAACCCTTGATTCTAGAATGCATAGGGGAGAGTTTCATCCAATCATCCAATCATAGTTTGTTTTGGTGTTTGCTCTGGCGTGACCTTTCTTTGCATCGGAACATTTCAATCTTGTTTGCAGCAAAGACTTCACCAAGAACTCCAAGTACTGTAAAAAGTATCTACGGTAGGATGAGAGCTGAGTAAACAACTGGTGATAAGTTGCACTTCCCGTAGCAAGCAGTGACTCTTTGGTGTCAAAGAATGAACGCAAAGAGTAGGAAGAGGAACACAAATGGTGCTTCAAACGTTGGAAGCTGAATTTGATCTGAGTGAAGAACAGTTGTACAATGACACGCATCCAATGGCTTGTTTTCCTGCAAGAGCATCTTTGAGATTCCATCATAATTCTATCATGATCTATAGTAATCTAGCTGCTAAAACTGGTTGATGTATGTTGATGTGGCATCTCTCACATATTTCTCACCCTTGAGTCGTTTTGCAAAAGGTTCTCCGTGGCCTTTGTGCCTCTCATCGCGAAAGTGACCCCATGGCCATCCATCTGCGAAGCATGCGAGCAGCCTTGAGAGTGCCAGCACTTGAGGTTCCGAAACCAAACATCTGGTTGGGGTGGGGATTATACTGTAGCATTTATAAAGCACTATATATGAGGATGCCTATTAATAACCAGGATTCAATGGAAAGTACGGTCGTTTTTTTTCCGTAGAAATCAGCTGATTCCTTTTTGGTCCCCTAAAGTCTCACTCCGAACTGCTTTTCTAAATATGGACCGGACTTGAAGTTGATATTATCAGCATCTTGTGTTTTTTTCCAAAAAAACTCATCCAAAAAATTCAAAACAGTTTTTTTTTGTGTGTTTTTTTGTTGGGTGGAAGTGGATTTGTGTGATGTTTTTTCAGGTATCTTATTGTGGGATAAGATTTTTCGCTGTCAACAGGTGGACTTGGAAGATGGAACGAATTTGGCAACGGATGTGGCCATGGACCTCACTGAGTTACTGGCCTTGGAGCCTGATGCTTTGGAAGGTGGCGAAGTGACGTTTTTGGGTTGTTTTTTAATGAACAGATAAAGGTTGCTAAGAATGATACGTTTTTTATCAGAATCTTTGAGATATTTTGAGGTTCTATAAATATCAATAAAACATATTATATCATATCGAATCAACTCTAAAAAAACACATATTGTATGATGCGAAGACGCGGTTGTCGTTTGCCTTTTAAGGTCGTTGTTGCCATAATTCGGCTCAAGGTGGAAACCTTGAGAGTCGCATCTCATGCTGTTTGGAAGGCTGATAGAAAACACGAGAAAATGAATGAAATGATACAACACTAAGCAGTGCTGTGATGCTGTACAGACCTATGTATGATTATGTATGTCTATCTACGTCTATGATGTTCTTGTTCGATTTTGAAGAATCCGGATCAGTCCATCATTCCGTTGTACAGCAAAAGTCACAATTTTCTGAGCCAGTTTGGCACGATGTCTCAAGATGGCAAGCGTGCGAAGACGAGTGCTCCTTCGACATTTGCAGACTTCTTCTCCTTATGGAGCCTTACCTGAGCACAGTGCAGTGATAGAGACTGATAGAACATTGCATGGCTTGTTTGGCAGTAGATCGGATTCTGGATCTTTACAAGCATTTTGCAACTACACAGCACATCTAGAGCTATAACATGCTATAAGTATGATTTTAGCTATAATTTAGCTACAATTTCATGCTTTCGAAATATTTCTACAATTTTTTTAGAACGGCCAGCCATTTCATTTTCCATGCTGCTCCGGTGTTCACATCTTCTCTGACAAAGGATGGCATTGCTGGCGGTGGTGGCCCTCACACAACCATGGCTTTTTGCGTTCTGAACTTGGTCATCTTGATCATGGAAAGGGGAATATTCAAAAAGGTGAAGCAGCATTGGATCAGTTGGATCAGTTGGATGAGGTTTCTTGAAGTTTGATTGCTATTTGAGGTGGGTGGGTCCCAAGACCAGTCGCATTCTCTTGGTAAGTCTCGTCTTCATGATGGGCACCACATCAGAACCCCAGGAGATTCTTCAAACGTGAGGATAAAACTGGATGAACATGGATGAAAGCCTTTGACACACACTACTATCTATGATATTATCATAATATTCAATTTATATTCAGATAATCTAAAGACACAAACGGATTGCAGTCAGAAGGCACACCGGACAAAACCAGGTTTCACTCCTTTGACTGAACATTTTGGAGGACTTTAGAGCTTCTGCGGGAAAGCTTCGACCATTGCTGGTGAATTTTATCGACACTTGGTGAATTCTGAGATGATACACGCGACTAAGAAAAGCCAGTCAACACGTGGGACTCTGGACTCCAAATGGACTCCAAACAGACCAAAAGACCAAAAAGACATCCAAGAAGTGCTCCAATACAACCGAGGCGTGCTTTGCTGCACCTCAGCTTGAAAATCTTCCAAAGCTTCAGCGACACTTCATGGTTGCAATGCAGCTGTATAATGGTTTTGTAGGCGGAGGTTTTTTTGAATCTTTCTGATCCTTGCCAGATCCATTGATTTGGGGTCAGTTCCCTTTCTATGAGGTCTTGCCGGCCATTGCGCTGTCCATTGGTCGTGCTTTGGATCTCAAAGAGGACCCAGCAACATCTGGCCAGCTTCGTACAAGTTGTGGAAACTTTCGGTGAATCGTCTGAATAGATGAATAGATACACTTATCACTTATCCCATCTTGTCACCTTTCTTTTGTTAGAAAAGGGGTTTTGGGGAAACATAATATATGAATATAAAACATATCATAACATAACATATCATAACATAACATATCATAACATAACATAACATAACATATCATAACATAACATATCATAACATAACATACCATAACATAACATAACGTACTATAAGTATATATATATTCATATATAGACAGAAGTACTTCATAGAGACATCGACTGAACCAACTTTGCTCCGCGTTTTTTTTTCCCGGATCTTTCCCACCTGTCGGGTGCCCTGTGAGGACTTTCTGGTAGGCCTGGTATTGATGGGTGGTGTCAATGGAGGCCGGAGGGCTCAGTCCCCGTGTGGAACTGGCCCATCAATCTGGTGACAGGCCACAGATATTTTCCCTCTGAAAGAGTGCGGTTCCAAAAATGTTTGCTACGAAATGATATGGAAGTGCTTGTGAGTGATATTTGATATAGCCATCATACAGTTGTATAATTAGTAAGATTCATGTGTGCTTGCTAAATCTTGTTGATGGGAATCTGTTGCCTGCAGTGAAGAAACAGAATGGCACAAAGGATAGAATTACGGGTGTGGCGATAAGTAGTGGCAGTGCAGAAGTTGTGGTACCTGTAAGTAGTTGAAACGAAATATACGTCAGACCCCGGTTCAAATGGCCAGCTCATTTCCAGACCAAATCATGCCGGGTAAAACTTGAGAAGCCCAGAATAGCAATTTGTCCAGAAAACCTGCAACTTCAAAACTGCAAGTCTCCAGATATGCAACTACCACTACCCAACTAGCACTACCGGCTATGTTTCTTGGTCTCATAGATCCCGTTCTCCTACACATCATGCGTCGAGTCGTCCCATGTCAGTGTCGGACCCTGTCGAAATATGGCCTAAGGAGCTTGTTTTTCCTGCTTCATCAGGAAAAAGCATTAGATTCACAGCGGATGACTCTCCCGCAAGCACTTTCTAGTTGTCCATTTGTTTGCTAACACTTGGCACTTGGAATGCGCTCCTGGGAGCCATCAATTGATCCTAAAAGCCCACCAGCGCATGACATGACCCAGGGTCATTTCCAATAGATATGAATCAATATCTATCTATATACCATGCACATCCAGACATACCCCCATATGCTGGTGCAAAAAAACCCTCGGATCATACACAAAGCAATCTTTAAAACAAATTTGGAGGGCTTATTCAATTTCTTGAGGCCCTATATCAGGCGAAAACCAGCATGCTGTCACCATTTGAGGGTTTTCACAACAAACAAATCACAGAGCAACAAAAACGTCAACAAAACATGTGATTAGTGAATATTGCGTGGATTTGGAATCGATCCAATAATCGACAATTCGTACTTCACTTCCAGGATCTGCTTCGAATCTTTTCGCTTTGTTGGCTGGTGGTGATGTGGCCTTGTCTGTCTTGATGACCATCACCACAACCATTGGTGCCGTCACTTGGAGGAATTTGCCTGGAAGGTGATGTGGCGCCACGAAAGGGGCTAAGAGTTTTTTTTTGGTATATGGGTAAGTAACCCGTAAATCGATAGATACATTTCGGATATAAGTACGTTGTATATATATATATATATGTATGGGTACATATTTATATGATCATATGTAATTATACGTACTATATGTTTGAACTTGTACATGATGGAGGTACAATATTTCAACATATCTTAGAATTGGTTTCACGTGAAGTCATGAGTTGCCAAGGTGATCTGCACTCCACTTGTAGCTGAAATCTTTGTGGGCGCCTTCGTGCCGGTCGATTCTGTGGGCATGTTGCGGTTGCCTGGCCCGTGGTTTTTATGTGCCAGAAAATTTGGGCCAATTTTGGGGAATCAAATCGTTTTGTGTAGAAATCCTTGTGATTTGGTCAGGATTCAACTGATTGTGACTGGAGAGAATTTTTTGATGAGCATTTTTTCTGTGCATGATTAAGGTCAGCTGTCGAGATGGTTCTGTTCCCCTTGGTTTGCGGTGTTGCCACCAGGGCAGCTTTGCCGCTCACCATTTCGAAATTGGAGACTTATCTGATTGATCAAAGTTTGACTTCTGTGACTTCTGGACTTCTTGTTCATTTAAGCGATATATGAATATATAATATATATCTGAGGTGAAGTGTTTAAGAACTGCACTCCGCACTCCTGACTTAGAAATCCCGGTGCTATGTAGGAAAACACATGCCAGCTGACATGGTCAATGTGAGCCTTAGGAGCCACTTATTCCGAATCTGGGACTTGGCACTGCCTTGCCTTTGCTGGGTGGAGTGCTTGCAGGTGCAGGGTGGATGCTGAAATAGCGTGGAATTCTTCACCTTCCCAAAATGTTTTCCAGAGGTTTCCGGATGTTTCCAGTAGTCCTTGGCTTCAATCTCCAGACTTGTTGCACGTTGGTTGTAGTTGGTTCATATCTATGATATCAGCATAGTTTCCATCGCATCCTTCACGTTTTTCATTTGCGGTGGCGATGTTATCCATGTCTTGCTGTCCTGAAAAAAAATCAAGCTGTTCTTAGGTCATTGCTTTTCTGGAACAATGAAATTTTGTTATGAAATAACACTTGTGCAAAAAATCGTTCGCAGTACGTGTTATATTCTGTCTTGCTGCACCAAAGGCAACGCTTCAGCCATTTTGAGTGCTGGAGTCAGCTTGCATATCGCTGCCATTTCCTTTCACGTAGCAGCTGGTCTCATAGGCGAGGTTTCGGTCCAACAAAGCCAAGCTTTGTCATCACACGGATTGAAGATGTACGTTTTCCCCCCAAAAAAGCTAACATGACAATGAAAGAAACAAGCATTTGAAGATGTATCATATCTGATTACAAATGGTGATGTTCAAAAAAAAACATGGCAAGTTTGCAGGGGAATAGACCAAACAAAAAAAAAAGCGGTTTGCCAGGTTTTCCAGGTTTGCCAGGTTTTCCAATCGATGAAGTAATTTGAATCCCCCAAGCCATGTTTCGTTCAGGTTACTTCTTTGCTGCGGTCACCGGTTCTGATGAACGAGTTCGGCGAACAGTGGCTATTGAGGTCGACTCTTGGTTGCAACAAGAAGAACCACCTGCCAAGTTGCGTCGGTGTGGTGGCACTACTGATGTCAACGTCAACCTTACAACTTCTCAGTTATTTTTTGCAAGATGAATAGGACTTACTCTTGCTTAATTTGCTTAGGGTAGACAAAATACACCAAAAGTGTCATGTAATTAGTTGTCTTGCAGCATCTCCCATCATATTGACATCATTTGCTGAGGGTGACACTTCAGCTGACACGTTTCATTGATGGACTGAGCTGGACCCCCGTCATTGCCATGCTTTGTTCATGGCATCTTGGGGGTGACATTCCAACAAACTTGTCTATTGTACATATTGGTGGACTTTGCAATTTTTTTATCCAAAAAATTGTCCGCCATGAGTCATCACCTTTGTTTGGTGTTTTTCATTCCTTGATTGAGTTCTTCAAATTGGCTCCTTCCAATGTGACGTTTGTGCTCTGACTGTGTCCAGTGGGTGGCATTTTGGGTTTTGCAACGCCATAGATTGAGAATGAAGTCATCAGGCAAGTCATCAGGAGTCTGACAAACAATGTTTTTTGCCATCCCACCATTGAATTCCCTCAAATTCTCACTGGTTGCCACACCCTTGAATATCCTGAATGAACTGCCCCCTGTCAAAGAGGCCTCTAGGAGTAATGCAGACACCACTGGGTCATGGGTCATGGGTCCTGCAAAGTAGTGTTTGGCCACATTCAGGCGATGAAGAACAATGTTTTTGCTTGCATTCTGGCTGCGGCTCACTTTGATTCCCAGGCTGTTCAGATTCTTGGCACTTTCCCATCACGGGCTGTTGGGCGGGTGCGATTTGGCATGTTGAGTTGGATCCCTGAAAAGCAGACATCACTGAATCACTTGATACGATACGAATCGATACGACGATTGGGTGATAAGAGT
Source organism: Breviolum minutum Mf 1.05b.01 (assembly GCA_000507305.1). NCBI lineage: Eukaryota > Dinophyceae > Suessiales > Symbiodiniaceae > Breviolum > Breviolum minutum. The sequence continues at coordinate 4,282 of DF242903.1, read as the reverse complement.
TCCGGATGCTGAACTTGGGTTGCAAAATATATGTCGAAGATGTTGCACACCTCGGTGCCGAGTTCTTGCGGAACCGTGCCTGACAGTGGTGGATACACCTCGCCAAGGATTCCAGCTGCCACCGCTTGCATTTGGTGTCCAATCATCGCAGCGGCCATGTCAGCTTATTGGAAATTGTCTCCTCCGCCATGTATCCCAGGTTGCACGTGGGAAATGGAGAAACACTGGTGCTTTTTCTATCACTTCCCAGCACCCCAATTGGCATCCTATGCGAGGTAAAAGTCCAAATACCACGGGCGTCGCCGATTCCAGGGCGCTGTTCCGTATGGTTTCGCCGTGAGAACTGAGCGAACATGGTGGATGGACCACGTCACGAACGATTGGAAGACATCCTTTTGCAGGAAGAACTTCATACATGGCATTTTGGGCCATGAAAGTGCAGGGGTCAGGCGAAACCATGCAGAACCAATGCTGAAGATGGTTTATGGCATGGGTATTTTTGGATGGCTTTATGGATATCAACCATGGTCATGTTAGGTATTTGTCGTTTTGGTTCTTTCATTTGCAACTTTTCCGCGCATGTGACCCCTTGGTGGTGTACCAAGTACCTATCGCAAATCTTTAAAAAGAAAACGATCGGAGACGGCACAGCCCAACTGCTGGGCATAAATTTTAAGCCGGTCGACTGGATCAAACATCTGCAGAAAGGAAACGTGTGGAAAAAGATGACCGGAGAAAGAATGCAGCGAAGTGAAATAACCAATCATAGCCTTGCATTTTTATGCATTTTTGTAGCTGGCCAGGAATCCTTCCGGGCAAATCAAAACGGAAGTGCAGATAAAGATAGGCTGAAACCTAGCACGAGACAAACTGTACTGTACTCGATTTTCCTTCTTCCCCAACAAGTACAATGAAAGCAAGATTCTTTGCAATCAGAAATTCAAGAAGACTTACCTGCTCAAGGATGATTGGATATTGGCCTCAAAAGATACAACACCACTAGAGAAACATGAGCGATTATAACCCTACGAAATGCCAAGGGTCTGTGATGCAGGTGCTAGCTGGCCACGTTTGCTTGATGTAGCCGAAACTGCCAGCATCTTCGGTCTCCTACCTAAAGGAGACTTGGATAAGGTGACCTCGTTGCATTTTTGGTTGAAACGGATGTGACTTTTTGGGCCGGTTCTTTGGGTTCACCGCAGCGCGAAGTTAGTTGTTGAAAGTGAGTGAGTTGTTCAACTTTGAAGTGGGGAGTTGCTCCAAGTTGCTTATTTTTGTATGTGCCAGCAATCTTGGCACCATTTCCAAATCTTAGTTATTAGATAGCTACATATTGATAACTAGAGATGTCGTTGTCCATTCGCATCACGAGGCCTGGAAGGCCTGCTTAGCCCCGGCCTACAGTGCCGCCAAAGTTTGCGGAGCTGGAAAACATGCCGGACCACTGTAGGGGCGACTCAGTACTGAAACCTCCGGTCCTTCCGGTCCTTTGAAACCCTGGAATGTCTTCTAAGTTGAGAGTTGGGGATTTTTTTTGTATCAGCGTTGGGAGTTGGGATTTAAATGGATTTAATTTGTTTGCAAAGAACTCAGAATTTTGCTGTGCCCTTGCCCGCGTTGGGAAAGAAATTCGATGCTTCCACTTCCTCGCAAGGCTGCGTTTGACTCTGGAGCCTGCTATGTGGTCAACCTGGTCTGTTGCGTATTGACTGATTTTGAATCCGCCATTTTGACTTTTTTCCAAGGCTCAGAAAGAGAGGTGGAAGTGCAAACATCGGCCCTAAACTTAATTTTTCAGATTTTTCACATATATTGCTCTCAACCTCCCTTCTGTTGGAATGAGCAGACCTCATGTAAGGATTGTTTGCCAGGCGTTTGGTTGGCACACCTTCAATCCTTAATTGCTTGGAGAGGCGAGAAACTACGGCTCGTTGTTCTTCCTGGTTTCTCGTTGCTTTGCTGGGCAACTGCCTTGCGCTTGCCACGTTTTGCGCAACTTTGGCCAGCGCCAAGCGCTTGCTTTTTAGTGCTGGCCTCAACAAACTTTCAACTTTCAACTCCAAACCAATCAAGGGACAAATGCTTCATTTACCTACTACATTTTACAATGAAAATCAAAAATCACAAAAAACATGTAGGTAAATTTCAACAGAGCCATACATAAAACCTGGGAAGGGCTGTTTTTTTTTTTAAACCAACATGAATCAACACCCCACTGGAGGTGGAAACCTTGGATGATGAGGAGGGTGGTGTCTTCGTGCGTGTTTGGAATCCGCGAAATCACCTGGAACTGCGACCAACCTGGCATCAGGTGCTGTGCTTAGATCATCTCCTAGGAGAGTTGTGGGGTGTAGGGGTGTACAGTTACTGTATGACTCAGGATGATGGTCCCATCCCCTTGGAGCGTTTGCTGCAGGCGAAGATAGCAGCAATTTTGCTGCGATCTCCGAAAGATACTCATACTTTGTAACGTTTTGATTACTATGTGACAGGTGTGTTCTTGTCATCATTTGCAGTACATTTCAGCATCATTTCAGCATTATTTAACATACTTGATCATACTTTGAAATATAGACATAACGCGTGTACTTGCCGTTTCAAAGTTACAAAGAACAACCTGCCTGGCATGTCACTTTTGGACAGGAGTTGGGATTGGATGAGCCCATCCGTGGCAAAACTGGTAGTGAAAGCACGCAGTCGGCATCGGTTGAGAAAGAAATGGCGTGTCGTGACGCGTGTCATGTAGCGAGAGTCACAGCACCGCCCCACCACCTCGCAGCTCCTTCAATGAGGTCGGTCCTGCTTGGAAACATGGCAGCGCCACCCCTCGTGAGATGGATACTTTCAGGCAGCTTGAGAGGATTTGAGCCTTGAAGACTTCTAATATATATAAGTTTGTAATATTGATATCTTGAGTATCTATGCATACCAGTACCGTTGAATATACATGCAGGGGTTGTAGGTACTCGTAGCTATGCATGGTGGCAAATGCATGCACAAGAATGGATTAAGGGTGTGATGCTTCGTGTCATTCGTGCTATTATATTTTCATATATTTTCCATGATTCTCCTTTTTGGGGCTGTAGAAGGGCCTGGGGTAGGCTTAACGCAAATCTGGCAGTAACATGATTGACAAGGCTGTATTTTGTTGTGAGGGGTAAATGACTCAATGATTGCAATTTCGTGTTGTGTTGAGCTGCTGCTTGGATGCTTTTGAGGGATTTCCTGTTCGGACAGAATTTCACATGCATGCCAGCGTGAGCAGAGCAGAGGTTTACAACATCCAGCAGCAGCAGCAGCAGCAGCGCAAATTTAACATCAACATCACAGACCGAATTCCAAAACACTTTTGCTTGTTTGATTCATCATGTCCAAAAACAATCTGGAAAAACTTTTCACCATTTTTCCGTCAATTTCGCCTTTTTGATTATTCAATAAGTCCATATTCAGAGTTTCATAGATTTTCTATGATTTTCTGCCAAGATAATCCAAGATCATGTCGTCCACTTGGGCAGGCCTTTGCTGGAGCGAGCCGGACAACACGCACTGCTAGCTGCGCCAAAGACAGCTAGATAAAACCAACAAAAAAAATCCAAAAAAGGATCCCTACCATACCAATTTAAAACATATATCTGACATTTACCAAACTAACCCAAAAAAATATATCTATTGAATAATAAATTGAATATTCAAATAATTAAGACAAATAATACCAACATAAACCCATATAAACCCCAAATAATAAAATAAATTCATTAAATTAAATAATATTATAAGATCTGATAACACTTTTGCTTTTTGACTTTTTTTACGATGCTTAATAAGAAAAAACAATTTAACCTTACCGAATTTTATTTAGCACATTTAACGAAACTAAATGCTTTGTCCTAGGGTTCACAGAGCTCCTCACAGGGGCCAGCTAGAGGCCCAGCTTTGGCCATAAACGAGCTTTCCAATAAAAGGCCCTTCGGGGAACACGAGGCCATTAGAATCAAAATCAATTTAAAAATAATTGAAAATAATTAAAATTAATTAAAAATAATTAAAAATAATTGAAAAATCAAATTAATTAAAAATTAATTAAAAATAATTAAAATTAATTAAAAATAATAAAAAATAATTGAAAATAATTAGAATTAATTAAAAATAATTTAAAATAATTAAAAATAATTAAAATTAATTAAAAATTAATTGAAAATAATTGAAAATAATTAAAAATAATCAAAATTAATTGAAAATTAATTACAAATAATTGAAAATAATTCAAATTAATTAAAAATTA
>DF242902.1:31206-66021 GCA_000507305.1 Breviolum minutum Mf 1.05b.01 | reverse complement strand
AGGGCGCAGCGCTTCCCCCGCAGATGCATTCGCAGAACATGCTACGTGATTCGCCTTCGGTTGGTAGAATTTTGGGGGCCTTGTGTTCACAATTTTTTGCCGGTTCACAGAAAAACATCTTGTTCCCTTAGATGCATGTTTTTTGTGTCTGGTGTTCATAAAAGTTTTGGCCCTTAGGTTCATATCTTTTTTGGGGCCTTAGGTTCATATATTTTTTTGGGCCTCAGGTTCATTACAGACTTGGTGGTGTGTTCATAAAACTTGTCGTTTCCTTAAAATCATAGAATTTGGGGGGCCTGAGGTCCTCTTTTGTGGTGTCTTGTGTTTATAATTTTTTGGTGGTCTCGTTTTTGGCTCTTAGGTTCATAATTTTTTGGGCCCTTATGTTAGATTATGTTAGTATATTTTTTGTCCTTCATAAAACTTTTGGTGTCTTGTGTTCAAGGGCACAGGGGCCTCTTTTATTGATGAAACAAACATTTTAGAAAGAAAATAACAACACAAGCAGCGAAAGCGGCCGAAAACTCGCAAGAGGCAACTAAGCAGCAACTACTGCGAAATAGATCTAAAAAAAAGACGCCAATGCAACACAGAAGCAAGAAAACACTAAATGAGCAGAAAGCAGCTGAAGCAAAAGCAAAGGCAAAAGCAAAAGCAGCAAAAGCAAAGGCAAAAGCAAAAGCAAAAGCAGCAAAAGCAAAAGCAAAGGCAAAAGCAAAAGCAAAGGCAAAAAAAAATAATTCCCAAAATAAAAAAAAATAATTCCCAAAACAAATAACCCTCCATTATGTATTGATCAAAAGTCAGCCAGCGGGTCAGACTAAACAGATCCAACAACTGAAGGTTCTCAATACAGAGTGCCTTAACCCCCGGGAAGGAAAAGGAGGATAGACGGATAGACCAAAAGTTTCAGGGAAGCAAAGCTTTCACGCGGGACAAGGGACAAACCCAAGAGGTCATTGACTGAGTCATTGACTGGGTCATTGACTGATCACTTAAATTTCAAAATTCATGCAAAGTTTCTCAGCCTACAGGTGGCTGGCGAACATCCTTTGTCAATCACAGTTGCTGGTCAAACACAGCCAAGGCAAACGCCAAGGTTCCCTTCAGGTGAGCCTGGGAGGAGCACACGCAAGCAAGAAACCCAAAGGATTTTGTTGAAACTTGCATCTTCCAGTGCACTTCCACCGTTTCAAAATCTGGGATAAACAACAATGTACAACCTTAATCAACAGCAATGTTCGATGCAGAACCCTTCGAACATGTTTCCAGGAAGTCGCAGAACCTGCGCAGCACTCTGCCATGGTTTTTTTTGTTTCTGCTGACCCCGCACCACGTCTTTCAGACTTACCCCCAATGGCAAGCTGATTTGGATGTGTCCAGCTTGGTGATGTTGGACGAGAGCATCTTCTGAATGCGTTCCTTTGTCTCTGGCTTGCATTGCGCCAAGTCGTGCTCAGACACCTTGGAAGGGTTTGCACCGAACTCCAAACACATCTGCACCAGCTCCGGCTGGCAGTTTTGCACAAAGCCCACCAAGGCGGTCATCTTAGTTGGCGACTTTTTCAGTGGGCGGGTGGTGGGATGACCTCGGATGATCATGCTGTGAACACCACCCGTCAAGTTGACGGCTCGGGTTGCGAGAGATCATCTCTAAATCATCTTTTGACATCTAGACTAGTCGTAGAAAAACCATCAATAACATCAAATATGTGTGACTTCACAGACCTGTCATGTAATCTGCATGTTTTGGGAATCTTCCACATCACCAACAGCTAAGCTCCAATCAAGTAAGGTAGCGACTAGCAAAACAAATATGTACAGATTTGTAAAGGATCATCTGCAGCTGAGTGTCACGAGGATCATCAATCGTTTGGTCGATCTTAGCTCCGCAATGCACCAACATCTTCAGGGCCTCCATTTGAAAATTCTCAGGAAATCCGCGGTTGAACGCCAACGCGATCAAAGGTGTCGTGGATTCCTCTTCATCCTCGTCCTCGATTATTTGCTGATTGGGATCGACTCCAGCCTCCAAGAGCTGCCTCAAAGCGATTAGCTTGTGATCATCAATGCTCTTCAAAAGAGCACCGCCTGCGGGGGTCCACAAAGAAAGACATTAGTAAAGCCGGTGAGAAAATGACTGAAACTAACAGGAAACCTCTGGTGCTCCGAAAAACTTCAGATGAGATGAGCAGTCACTCGACAAGTGGAATGAGTTTATATAGCTCGGCAGCTACCCCTGCGCCTATCTCACAACTGTCTTTGTCCAGCTCAACTTCGTAGCTCTCGAAGACCTTCACCACATCAAGCAGCTGAGAACCTTTGACCCCGCATTTTCCAAGTAAAGGGTCGTGGTCGAGAATAGCTGCCAGCAGCGCGGTCTCATGGCTTTCACATCCAGGAACTTCCACAGAATTCTGGATCTGCACATTAATCTCCTTGTGAGACAGTAAGACTTTCATACTCTCCAGCTGACAATGTTTGCTGGCTTTGAACAAAGCCGTTTCACCTTTCTCGTCTCTTTCATTGATTCGAGCTCCCTTCTCCAAGAGAAGTCTCAACGCATCCACGTTGCCCAGCTCAGCAGCTATGGACAAAGGTAGCTCACCGGAGCTAGCATCGTTTGGGTCTGCCTCCAGGATGGTTTCGGGTGAAACTTTTAGCTGGTAATTATCCAAAAAAGTTGGTGTAGAAACATCAACGCAGGAAGCTTAGACGTCGAACTTCCAACTCATGGAAAGCTGCAGCTAGAGTAGAGAGGAAATTGCTATAGAGAAGATTGTTAACGGGTGAAAAGCTGAAAGGTGGAAATGTTGCGAAGCGCAACTCGCGAAATTCCATGTTTTGCGTGTCTGGATGCCACGATTTCGTAGGCAACCAAAAAGCTGCTGTGCCGCATGCGGCAAGAAAATGAATGTCTGGGTGCGAAGCAGAATATGTGTCGGAGCAGCTTTTGAAGTTGGCAGGTTGAAAAAGCGCCCCTTCGGCCTTTTGCATGAGAACATTTTTGGACGTCGGAGCAGATAGAGACGGATAATGACGGATAGATATCGCCAAGATTGATGGATGGAAGTCAAAATGTGCAGAGAGATAGCTACGAGAGATACTGCAGAGAAATAGATAGACAGATTGACAGATAGATTAAGAGATGGTCAGGACGACAGATAGTCAGATAGATAGGTAAGATAAAAATAGGTAGATAAACAGATAGATTGCCAGGTACATGGAAAGAAAGAAATAAAGATAGGTAGATAGATAGATTGCCAGGTACATGGAAAGAAAGAAATAAAGATAGGTAGATAGTAGATAGATAGTCAGATCGACGGACAGGCAAACAAACAGACAGATAGATATGGACAGACAGACAGACAGACAGACAGACAGACAGACAGACAGACANAGATGCCTCGGTAAGTAGAATTAAGTAGATATTTAGATGGAGAGTAATTAAGTATAGAGGACATTGTCAGATAGCCAGATAGACTGACACGCAGGTAGAGAGATGAAAGACTAGTCAGTTAGATAAATGGATACATAGATACTCAAGTAGATCAGATAGCTGGATAGATAGACATACAGTTAGACAGGCACACATACAGAACAACAAACAGACAAGCAAACGGACAAAAAGAGAGGTAGCTAGTTAGATATTATAAATAGACTCAGACGGTCCATATGAGAGATAATCAAACAGATGGCTAAGACAGATAGCCACGCGGACCGCTAGATTGATAACGAGATAGCTAGATAAGACAAAGGCACAACCAGGTGGGAAATAGATAGGTAGAGAGGCATTCAGATAGATAGACCGGTAAATAGCATAAATAGACAAACAGGTCCGTAGGTAGATACACAGTGCGGTAGATAGATGGATGGATAGATAAGAGTAGGAAGTAGAAAGATAGAAACCTGGAAAGGTAGATCGCTGAGTAGATACATGGACGCACAAATCATGAAAGAAAGGAAGAGCAATGGATAGATGGATGAACGGATGGATGAAGAAATATTAAAGATAGCCAGAAAGATAGCACGCAGACACACCAACAGACGGATGGATGTCTAAGTAGATAGAAGCTCTATAGATATGTAAATGTAAATATGACACCGACAGCCAGGAACATAGACGAGCTATGAGTCACCAAAAAAAGATCAAGAGCTAGTTTGATACGCAGTCGCGACAGACAGAGACTTATGTTGATAGATGAGGCGACCATTCGTTAGATGGATGAACCATCACACAAACAAATAGACCAACGTATGAATAGGTGCGTAGGTAGAAAATCAAATAAATAGATAGAACCACACGTAGTTTCTGAATCGGACGGTGTCGTTGCTGAAGCGGTTGGCATAGTTGCTGAATCGTAGTTTCTGAATCGTAGTTGCTGAATCGCTCGTAGTTTCTGAATCGGTCAATGTTTCAGGCTTCTTATTCAGGAAACATTAAACACGAAAGCTGCAGCACTACTGGTATGTACAGGGGATGTTTTTCACTGATGACAGCTGTCTTTAGGGTCGAAACTTTCAAGGCCATCAGGGCCATCCGCCTCCTGCTGCAAAATAATGTTCACTGCTGCCATCTGGTCGTGGCGAAGGGCTTCTCCCAAAATCCCTTGTTTCTTCATGCATTTCTGCTTGGTTTCCAGCGCACCTTCACAAATCGGCTTAAAAAAATGGCAATGAATAATAAAACAGGACGGAAACTGGCAAAAACATATCATGAACCTCTTGCGGAAAAGATTGGCAAACTAGCTTCTGAACATATTAACAAGTATATAGTTGGAGCTTCTCCTCTGATACACACCGATTTCTTCAAAGAAAGTCGACATTCGGAGAAAAAAAACGTCTTACTCCGGTACAGGCGGGGAAACCAAATCTCGCCCTAAAAACCAATGGCCTGTAAACATGCAGTAGGATGTATTACACTGCATCACACGCTCCAATGCAGGGACGTCATTGTACACCACGGCATCCACCAAGCACTTCTCTGCAGAGCGAACGACTGAGACATCGTATGTCTCAGCCCAAGGCGTGTAGAGATGACACCATTCGCACGACTCCTCTCCAGAGTTCGATGATATCCCTGAAAAGTCCCCCCCGGATGCAATCTCGAGATTTGTCCGTCATCTTTCAAAAAACATGTTCCTGGTCTGAAAGGGATGGCGTTTGCAACCTGGAATGCTTCGATGGGATTCCCGAATTTATACACCAAGTATGCACCATCGAAACCCCAGACCCTCAGAGGCCTCAGAGCCCAACACAAATCCCGACCGCAACGGGACCTTGCGCTTCACTGTGAAAGTTCGGCCCTCCAGCTGTTTGCCCGTGCAGTCCGTGGCGCTCGGAATCCTTGCCGATTCCACCATGAAGCGCTCATCGTCCACTTCGGCTTTCAAATCTCCCAAGCCATCCCAAGCACACCAAGCATAGTCCTCAGCACAACCCTGAATCCTGAAGTGATGAATTCCATGACAAGATGAGTGGATGTGATGAGTGCGAAAAGAAACAAACGCTTCAAAAATACAAGTGAAGCTTCAACTTGGCCTGGCAAAGCTGCAGGTGGCTGAAACTTCGATGGCCACAAATTTCTCTACCGAGTTTCTTTCTGAGAGCCAGACTGGAAGGTAGGGAGAAGGTAATTGGTGTGACTCAAACGCAAGGGGGGAGCATGAGGAACCATCGAGATGGAGACAGATTCTGCTTCAGAATCAGTGAGGTCTGAAGTTAATGCAATCTGCATCTGTGAAGGCATACCAATGAGTCTCTCAAGGGCAATACTTTGCTCAAACGCCACTTTGAGTTGCCCATCAATGGCCTGACGATTGAAGGTCACTTGAGACCCTTCATGTCCTTTGATCCCAAGAAAGGCTACGGATTTCCCGCTGATGTTCAGATCAACCAACCATTGCCTCATGGAGAGCACATCGCCTCCGACATTTGTCACTCCAATCTGAGAGAAGGTGGATTTGGTTCCAACGAGGTACACGCACTTTGGCTGGTTGGACACATTGATCTCCAGTTGAAGTTCGCACATGTTTCCGAGACCAGCTGTGTCCACGCCGCAGTGGCAACGCTCCCGTATGGCTGGTGTGTCAGCAGAGATCTTCGAAGGATGCAGCAGGGGAGCATAGATAACAGGCACCACTTCAACTGAGAAATTGCTCTCAGCTATTAGGTCTACCCCAGGGATGTACCAGTTCCGCTTGTCTTTTTGATACTTCAAGCGCCTCGTTTCTTGAAAACGAGCCTTGGTGTCCTGGAAGTCACTCGTCATCGAGATGTTAATAGCTGCACCCACCCGCAAAGCATGGAAGACATAAGTCGTATTGACATGAAAGCCAACAGCCGTGACTTCAATGCCTGTATACAGAGGCCCTGTGGGCAAAAAGACTTGAAACTCCACACTCTCATTCCCATCAGTTTCGAAGAACGTATCATTGACCTCCTCCAACTGTGGGTGATGCACACGAAGCCCAACTCCCCTTGTATTTTTGGCAACATCCACGTTCAATGTCATGGTATCCACGGTGCTGTCTAAGAGTAGGGTATTGTGAAAACCTTGATATTCGGCCGGATAGACAAGGTGACCTCGGCTCCAAGAATAATTGATCAACTCTCCACGAATTTGACAACCTTCAAGCGCGACAAGGCCTAAAATCACCGTCGCGAGAATGGCCGCGAGAGACAAGAAGAGGCGAACCAAGATCAGCTTCGACTGCCGAGGTCGTTCCAATGTCTCGGGTCTTTCCTCACTATGGGGCAAGAGATTACTGGAAACTTGATGAAATTCACCACATCGAAGCTCGGGTTCTCTCCACTTCTCTAGACCCTTCACAGCACTCCGAAACTGGTTACAGTGAAGTCCCACAGCAAGCAGCAGCATGGCGAGCGTGACAGAGTTACAAAGGCCCAGGCCATGCGCTCCGACAGTGCCTAAAACCAGTGAAACTGCGATGATTCCAATCACATACCTAAGTTTGGGGGGCCAAGGTGACCGTGGAGAATGAGAAAACACTTGTGATTTTTACTGGGCGCACAGCGTACATCGTGTTGAAAATCGTTTTACAGAGACCGCTGGCCGGGATGGTCCTGAGGATTGGCTCATATGTATTGTGCAGAAATAAATCTCAAACATTTTGAGCATATCCTATGATCTCTTGTGATGCTCATTCAGTGCAAGTTGCTTCCCGAATGCTGTGGGCGAGCGAAGCAAGGTCCCCCTCTGCAACATCTCATCATGTTCAAGGCCATTGGTGTAGCAAGAGAACTTCACGAAAATCACAAAGCAATGCGCAAACAGAGTTCCAGGCACAGTAGGAAGAGCATTGGAGTGATGCCCTTGGGGTAGATGAAGAACCAAAGCCTTTCTCTTTTGGACTCTGGCACTCATTCTGAAGTTTGTTGGAAACGCAGAACATGCATGAACATGCTCTGCTTTTGGGGTGGGTTTACAGGGTCGCAAGGAATAAGGTACTGAGCCTAGGAGAAAGGAGATTTCATACGTTCCCAAGCCAAGTAGCGTAGAAATGTAAACGACCACCAAAATCAGAATGCTCCGTCCCAGGCTCGACAAAGGAACCAGTAGCTGCGGAGAAGCTTCAAACAATTTACGCTCTGAAAGCTTGTCTGCCACACGGCTGTGTCCAGAGTGAATCAGAATCCAACCTGGGCACAGGAAGGAAGTCACTTGAATTCACTTGATGCCCTGTTTTCACAACGCTGAATCCGGCGTGAAATCATCTGAAGTGTCAATTTGTAACGCTTAGGCTGCTGCCATCTGGGCTTTTCAGCCGTGCCCAAAGACCAGGTGCTTCCCGCATTCCGCTCAGCGAAACCACGTGAAGGATCTGCTTCAAGAACCAACTTTCAGGCACCTTAGAAATTGATCCACTTTCAGATCAATGAAAAGGGGCAACAGGAAATTGAGGATTCGATTCTTCGAAACCAAAAGAGGACCTGCCCACACCAGGGGCATGGTTACAAGTGAAGCATGCATCGGCATGCCAAATCGGTTTGTACCTTTGATTGTTGTAAAGCATCCCGGAATCATCCTCAAGTTGGAAGCCTTGGAATCCAAATGTCTCACCAAGGCGCTCGACTTTCAAGTTCCTCAATGGCGACCTTCGTTCCAGCCTCCAAGGCCAAACCGCGCTTCCCGTCAGGAACATCCTCGGCAGCAACGCGACGACCTTGTCGCCTGAAGACCATTAGCTGGTGGGAAGAAAGAACAAATGCATGCAAATGCCAGATAGAGGTTAGACTTCTTGCGGTTCATGAGAGAGAGGAAATAGTGATGAAACAGAATCTGATGAAGGTGGTGGTGAAGATGACGGGTACAGATGATGAAGATGATCAGAGTGAGGATAGTAGCGAGGACGATGGGGAAGATAATGGTGATCAAAAACATGTCTGCTCAAAAGCCCCTGTGTGTAAGAGCAAGTGCGAGAAAAAGCATCTGTGCATAAAGGCCTCTGTGAGCCTCTGTGCAAAAGTACCTCTTTGTCAAAGGGCGTATTCAAAACAACAAAAAGAAATAGTGACAGTTGTTGGGCAAAGCTTCATACAGATCCACATGCTGGAGCAACTGGTACGTGCCCGACACTTGGACATCCGGTGTTTCTGTGGTGTCTGGTGGTAACATCCGCCAGCTGTAGACACTGTAGCTGGCAATGCCCAGGAAGGCGAAAATCCCTAAGATCACGGCGAGCTCTGCAAAGAGCACCAGGCTGTGGGGAAACGATTTGATCCTGTCACATGTGGTAGACTTTTGGAGGCTGACAACCACAAAAAATCAAATAGAGTGTCTCCAAAACCACCATAGATTCCAACCTGATTTACTGATGACCAAGATCAAAATTGTATTGGCTTCTCCTTTGAAACTATGTGCTGGCACGTCATTTGGCTGGAGACTGCCTTCGAGAACACACCGGCATTTCTTTATCCACTCCTATGGTTCTTGATCTAACCAAATTCCTCAGTTTGCGGAATTCACCGTGACTCGCACCTCTCCAAAGCCTGCGAGATTCTCAGAAAATGGAGGAATCGAAAAGGCAACGCTTCGAAGGTTACCTCCGCCACGCACTGGTTCTCTTCACCTCGGAGATTTGAATGGTTTGACATGCAGGAGATGAGCTTATCTGTTGAGCCCTGCTCAATCTCACCGGAACCCCTGTGACAGGTTGCCAAAATGAGCGCAAAAATTCGTTCGAGTGGCAAAGGTAGAAGGTATGATCAAAGACTTGGAGGGTCCGCGGCACCAAAACTGCCTGGCGGAAGAAGCTGCTGCAGCCATATACAGTATGTGCTGCAACTCTGGTTACATGGTCTTTTGATTGTCTTGACTCGACTCTTAAGTCTTAAGTATCAAGAACTTAGTAATCTTAGTATTCATCTAGAAGTCGAAGCTTTCCTCTCCCAAAAAATGCCATAGCGCATCACCAACAACCCCCAGGCAGCGAAGCTTCCCTTGCACCTTCCAACGGGACGTGGCATTCATTGGATCCTCAGGATACATCTGCAACTCCACTGCGGGTGCTTGGTGCGATTCGTAGTTTCCCTGGATTTGTTTCAGGTGCTCCAAACCTTTGGCTGTGTTCTTCTTCTGCCCAGCCTGGCTCCGGCGATGGGATTTTCTGTTGTTTTCCCCAGTCACAAGTGGGTGTCACGTTGTTGAAACAGCGGATGTGGACACAAAACTTGCACAGCAATCTCCCTTCCAAGCCTGCAATCCCTCTTTCAGCTGCTTCACCACAAAGCGTTGTTCCAGAAGTGCCTTCTTGGCATGTAAACCTCATAATGAGCAGATGATCGCAAAGAAGGCACATGACCGTCATGACCGTATTCGGCCGGGAAACCGCTTCAGAATAGGTGACTAGTTAACGAGACAAAACACTTTCCACCAGCTCAAGATTGATTGGCTACAGTAGGACTTAAGGCCACGGGGTGGACAACAGCTCGGGAGCAACATAATGACTATGACGTTGACAATGACAGTGATGAAAAAAAGAAAGAAGGAAGAAGAAGAAGAAGAAGAAGAAGAAGCGGATGAAGAAGACGAAGAGGAAGAAGAAGAAGAAGAGGATGAAGAAGAAGAAGAGGATGAAGAAGAAGAAGAAGAACAAGAGGAAGAAGAAGAAGAAGAACAAGAGGAAGAAGAAGAAGAAGAAGAAGCGGATGAAGAAGACGAAGAGGAAGAAGAAGAAGAAGAAGAGGATGAAGAAGAAGAAGAAGAAGTGGATGAAGAAGAAGAAGAGGATGAAGAAGAAGAACAAGAGGAAGAAGAAGAAGAAGAGGAAGACCCAGAAGAGGAAGAAGAGGATGAAGAAGAAGAAGAAGGAGCAAAAAAGAACCAAAGAAACACATGTGAAGAAAATGATGAACATGATGAAACTGATGATAAATGACGATCAAGACGATGATGCTGCTGCTGATGATGATCATCATCATCATTATGATCATGATGATCGTGATGATGCTGATGATGAGGATGAGGATGAGGATGGTGGTGATGATGATGATGATGATGATGATGATGATGATGATGGGGATTGGAGAGTATGGAGGGAGGGAGAGGACATAACAAGTAGGGCTCAAGGACTTGATCGACTTTCTTACATACTTCATGTGATGAACTCTCTCCATGGCAATAGAGAAAGTCTGAGAAAGTGATCCAGATTCTCATTGGGTGCTCAGGGCAAGATTCCTGAGTGATGAAAAAATTGAAACCAAATGCCAAATCCCAAACACTTGGCATGCCAACAGGAATCATCCCATATCCATTGGATCACCCGGATCACCCACCCTCGTTGGTTGGACAGGCAACTGCGAGGCACCGTGCGTGACTCCAATTGGGCGTCAGCGTCCGCGTCGCACAATGGCGAGGTGGAGAGGTGAAAGTCGCGGGAGCGAAGAAAGCTGAAGTCCACATCAAAAGTGGAGGAGCGAAAGTCCAAGTCGCCTGACCCACGTCAAACCGAACGAAAAAAATCAAAAAAATGCCCCAAATTAATACACCAAAACAGCAGCAACACCATGATGATTTTGTTTTCTGGGGGAACTGGATCGCAACAATCTCAGGTGATTATTTACTCAACAGCCTCACCTGGTACAGCTTTGAAGCGACATGGTGAAGGCTCCGGCTCCAAGGGCTCCATGGTGCGAAGTGCACATGCAGACCATAACAGCAATGAGGATAAAGTTTGGCAAAGAAGGGTTCTGCGCGCCATGGCAATGGACATGGACCGTGGACCGCGCTTGATCCACAGATTGCATCTAACAATCAAACACCAAAATTTCTCTCACAAATTGAAAAAGTGAAGAAACGAAATCTGGATAGGATTTGATCGCTCCAGGGTCAACCTCGACACGGCTTCTCTTCTATCCCATCTTAACAGAACGACTTCGAAGAGTCCAAAAACGGCTTAAGAAATGGTTAGGGAAGATGCCTAAAGGAAGGTGCACATACAAAATGCTCTAAGTTCAGGCCGGAAATTGACAGGAGCAAACTCAAAACAGAACAGCTTGGACTCAGGGCTGCGTCATCAAGTTGACTTCATTACCAGAGACCTCAAAACACTGAGAAGCAGAGCTTGCGGTTCGGGGCGCTGTCATGTTGAGAGTTCGACACAGGGACTCCGGGGGAAGGCAGCAAGTCCAAAACACCCTTCAATTTGATATTGACTTCAACCGGAGCAACGACTGGAAGAAACCATCAGGCCTAGGCCAAGGCAACTTCAACGGAAAAAGAGTTCCTGGCGAAAACGGCGACCAGAAGTGTTTCAATTTTAGGCGAGTACAAATTCGGCACCGACTGAGCTCAAAAAATCGATGGCAAACACTAACGTTCGGCACCGGCCATCCCCTTTTTTGCAAGCGGTAGGTTGCGGGATCCCAAGTGAAGCTCGGCTCACTATGGGCGGAACATCACTTTCTTCGTCATGAGGTCATGGATGGACTTGCAAGTGTTGGCTGCCTTTCCGTTTGGCAATGGTGAAGGCTGTTGCTTGAATGTGCAACATTTCGATGTCCTGTCGGCAGCTTCTTCTGCCCACTTCCACCTAAAGGATCTTCCCCCCTTTTGACGACAGCTCTTGGGAGTTCTCTGCCTGCCAACTTCACCATCGCAGTCTTCAAATTGGAGGTAGTTGCCCCATTTTGCTGCACGCACTGCTTTCCACTGGCCCAGCTCTTCGCATTTGCTGCTGTGCATGGCCTTGATGTCTGCTGGGCATCTCTTCATGAAGTTCGCATCATCGCAGCCAACTTTGTCATGGCCATCCTGTTGGAACGTTTGGAGCAAAGATTGGTCACCCGCCCTCTTCTTCTTCCCGAAGCCAAAGTAGGCCCTGATCCTTGGAAAAACACCCCGACCCTCGTTCTGGCCCACCGACTCTGCATCCTCGTCAGTGCCATCGGTGTCTTTCTTGTCTGCGAGCTTCTTTTCTTGTGCGGTAAGGACCGAATCGCACATTCGCTCCCTGTCCGAGCCTTTCAAGACTGTGTACGCACCGCAGCATTCAACTTGCCAGAGCTGCTGCTGGTTCTCCTCTAAGAACGGCCACAAAGCGCAGCTATGGCCGTCCCAACCACAGCTACGGCCACAGCAACCCAGCAAGTTGGCTTCTACCTGGTTGCACCACTCTGTCGGCGCACGCCAGGTGAAGTAATTTGCCCTTCGACATGCTATCGATGATTTTTTCACTTGATTTGTTCATCATATCCACCAACTCCTCGCATTCATCTTGGCACACCTGGTCAAGATGCCACTGCCACCGGTGACCGATGCGGTCAAGGCGCCCAGCAGATTTCTCAAGGCCCTCCGATATTGCCCAGCTGCTGGATGACCAAGGGTGCACCAGGGCCTTTTGGCACCGTGCTGACGCGCTTGCCAACTTGGCGTGGGCCCTTTTTCTGGCCTTCTCAGGTGAAATGCCCACAAAATAACTGCCATGGCCTGTACTCCGCCAGGCATCAGTGGCATCTTCAAAAAGGCTTTGGCAAAAACGGAGTGCTGAAACCTTCACTTCTTTCCTCAGAACCCGTGTTTCTGCACGACTCCCAGGGCAGTAGCATCTGTCCGGGTCACCTGCTTGGTCAGGACATTTGTGCATGTCCAAGATCTTCTTGGTTTTCAGGTAAGGACCACAGGCTTCAGACCACTTTCTCGAACAGGTGCAAGGCTCAGTGTTGGATCCGAAAAGTGATCTCAGCTCTCTTCTCAGTCCTCTCTCCTCCTTTCCTCCCAGATATTGACAAATGTCCTCAGGGTCAAGTGTTTTCATACCCTGTCTTTGCGTGAATACCCGATAGATCGATGGGGCAACGCTGAATGTCATGGATCGATTCTGGGATTGAAGCGCCTCCTGCGCAACGTCCTGGCGGATCGACTCCACCGAGGCGAACCTCAGAGAAAAGGCATGCAGCTTGCTTTCAAACATCCAAAAACATCCAACAACCCACCTGTAGCTACTGCAACATCCTTGGGCTCACATTTCTCTAAATCCACCCTGGAAATCAGGAGCAACCAAATAACGGCAATCCATCGGAATCCACTGAATCAACAACTTGAAACTGGAGGGGGCCCATCCCGAACGACAAATGATAGCCAAGAAGCAAAAGGAACCATACGATTTGTAGCATTCTGTCACGAAGATGTCATTGAAGCGACAACGGATATAGTACAAGTCTGAGCCAAACTAGGCTTGGCCAGACTCAAGTCAACGTTTTGAAAAGTTTCCGATGTTGGTGTCAGTATAAGTCCATTTTCACTTGACACATTGAAATGACCCGCTCCTGATTGGACATCTCTTCCGAACACGCATTACTATCACCAATCCGATAGCATGAAATAGCATAAATGGAAAGTGATGTGAGTTCACTGCACCTTGTGCATCTGCAGTCACGAAGCATTCATAAGCATTCTTTGAAACCCGAAGCCGGCTCCTCCCACAGAAAACTGCCTTCTTCTGATGGGCTACCTAATCAGGGGAAATGATGTTGAATAATCTGTTTGCAATAAGTCAAGATTCATACATTTAAAAAACATAACCAACCCTTAAAAAGAAACACTGGTTTGGTCAACAAGTTGCATCTGGATTACTTGTGTGCTACGGTAGCTGACCTCAAGGATTCTTCCAATTGGTCCAGAATGGTTGCTTTTTTTGTCCTAGTCCTACCTCTCATGATCTCTCATGTTATGCATGTATACATATGTATATATACACAAACAACCAGTATCATGTGTCTGCGTCTGTTCCCGAAAGAGGGCCTTGCTGACCAGGCCACCATTCAAAAAGCTGCGACACTGCAAATCCTGCTTCTGCAATTGCAAAACAATTGCACTTTTCGCGACAACCACAAAATTCCACCACACTCGATAAAGCTACACTTCGGGTCCTCCCACAAACTCAACGGCCATACTGAAGAGCATCTGCATTGTCACGGACAAACATTCGAGGCTCGAAACCAAATTCATCCATTTGAGGTTTGAATCATCCATTTCATGTGGGTCTGGATGTCAACGAATCAGTCCAAAACCCCAAACCATGTTTTTTTGTTCATATACTTGCTACAGTAGTTGCAACTTCAAAGAAACATCCTTCGAATGCGTCAAGTCATACTGCCTCTTTTGGGTCTTGCTACATCTGAAATATTCTTCAATCCTGGTGGAAGACTTCGAAAAGAATTGTACGCGATGGAAACACATGGTGGACAAGAGCAATTCAAATCATTCAACACATTATGGAATCTCCCACAAACAAGTCCCATGCATGAGTTTGAATCTCTCGCACCATGAGTTCTAACTGCTATGGCATCTGTGTAATTCTGTGCAAGTGCAATGTTGTATTCTGCAGTCTCCTCTGGGCGATGTCTCCTGAGCTTAGCTGCTCCAGCCTTGTAAGTTGAGAAAAACGCATCTGGCACAGGGTGCACAAGTCAAAAACACGTCTGACACTTGTCTTTAAAGTACTACTGGTAAGTCAAATAAGAATTGTTCATGTTAAGTATCAGTGAATGATGCAAAAAAAATTCTGAGGTGGCAGCCAAGGCGAACAAACAATAGAGTTGCCCTCGAAAAAAGCCGCCGAAGGTATGCCTCTCCAAGGTCCAAATTCAGAGCGTTCAAAAAATTGCTCATGTATACACATATGTCTCTTTGTCAAAAGAGATGCAACGCCTTCACTTCGGCTTTAATGCTTTTAGTATGGGAATACCGGAATGCAGTGACACTTTGTTATCTTGGTTTTGGTGTCAACAATTTTCTGCTTTTTAGAAATGTCTTAAGCCAGTCATAGTAAGTCGCAGAAAGTTCCCCATTGTCATCTCTCAAACTCTTGCTCAAAGTTGCCAACCTGCTGGATGGAATACTCACCATTTGTTTTCTTTTCGTATAGAAAATTGGGTTGGTCAAAAGAGCTTCCTGCAATTTCGTGCTACCTAGTACTGTTCTGAAGCGCGCTCCCTTGCTGTTGTTCTCGCTCTTCTTATGCTCTTGTTTCTGATACTGTCAACCACGCTGTCTCTGAAAGGGTGATTTTGCATTCCACAAGTATTGCTATTGCGCCTCTTTTCGGTCAAAAGAGAAATGATTCAAAAAACCATTAAAAACCCAAGAACCTGATCATCACAACCTCACTACGTTGGTAACACGTTGGTCCTGCATGCTAGCCATTCTTTTTGCCATGGTTTGGGTGGTTTGGGACACCAGTTTGGATGGGTCAAGGCCTTCAGCAGAGGCCAAGAGCTCGAGAACTATTCAGCAACAATCAATAATTCAACTCTGCTAGCTGCTAGGCTGCAATTGCCGGAATTTGTAACTGTCACCTTCAAAGATCTTGAGTCTCAATACTTCAGGGATGTTTGAAAGGCCATCAGTTCCTAGAAACATCCTTGCCACCAGTGTTTCCACTTCTGCATTCAATTTTGATGAAGCGATTCTTGGGCTATCGATGTCTGATTGCCAGCAAATCATCATCAGAAACATGCGGCAACTGTTTCAATACACAGGTTAAGAATGGCTAACAACACTATGAAACAACCTCTAGACTCGATTGACTCGATTGACTCGCTACGATTTGGGAATTGGGTGCTCCCAGCAACGGCCCAAACCACGTCAACACATGAATTTCTGGGGCGGCGCACGGCGCATGCCGCATCGAGGAATCCTGGCCTTCAAAGACAATGCAAAAGGACCGAGGCACAAAACTCAAAAAACTGTGACAATGTCTTCGGCATTGTTTCCGTGTCTTGCAACGCATTGTTGGAGAGAAGTGTTGTTGGGAGGCTGCGGGTTTTGGGAAGACATCTTTTGGTTGGTAGCCTCTCTATGTCAATCTGTAAAAAGTGGAAACTTTAAGTTTGAGTGAGAGGTATTCACCAATTCTATAGAAAAACGCTGGATTTGATCGTTTTTGTAGGTTTGACGTTTTCTCACGAGCGAGGCCGACCACATTCCCAAGCCACCTCCGTGCTGATAGTCTTGAAGTTCAATCCCTGAACAGATCGAGCTAAGAACAAGAAGCTCATGACTACATTCAGAGTACACGAAGCTGCCAAGTAGATGGTACAACAGTCTCCTATGGAACTTGGTTGATCAAACTCCTAATTACAAACTGTGGCAATTTACACAATCTTGTTAATCTTTCCAGGTGGTAAAATGATTCTTTCTGAGAGGGAAACAACTTAGACTTGATTCAGCAAAAAAGCCGGTTTCTAGCAAGATTTGCAAGAACTGTTTGGAGAATATTTACAGCTTCAGTCCCCACATGAAAGAAACATGTTATTTGTCAAGGCGGAGTGCACCGATGATTCAAACACAAGCGTCCAATACCGTCGAGGCAATGAGAGTTGGATGACGGGAACGGAAGGACACCCCATCGACATTGGCAGTGATCAATTTGACAGTGCAAGCGTTAAGGCTTGTGTGAGACATACCCCATTTTTGCATGCAGAAAAAATCCTTCATGCAGTTGGCCAATTGTTGTTCCCGACCTACGCTTGTTTTAGAAAAGGAATGCCTCCATTTGTGTACAAACGAGGCAGCCTCTACTAAATTCCACGAATGAGGAGCAGGTCCCTCGCACACGGAATGAAGGACTCAGCTGGGGTGCCAGGGTGGTCAAAAGATTCAGGGCGACACAAAAATTCTGTTCTGCTGACCTTCACTGCTCATCCTCTGGCCAACAAGACTGCCAACAGTAACAGCAGTGACTATCTTCGTCTGCTTGGCATCACGCTAATTGCCACTGTCACGGTCTCTTCATCTTTACTTTTTGTTAAATCTCTTGGTGACATCATGGTACTTGTCAACACATCCCTGCACGTTTCGCAAGGAAGTGCAACTTGCTTATTGCTTATTGTATCTTGAGATGCTTTGCTGATGGGGCCGTGGACACCCTGTAGCCACGTTCACCTTCATCCATTCATCCATTGTCCACCGCAGTAAGTTGGTCAGCAGGTAGGGCCACATCCCAACCCAATTTTTCAGGTATAGCTGAAAACATCTGAAAACAATAGACAAATGCTATTTGAAGGACTGGAAGGTGAAGCGTTTAAAAATGTTTAAAACCCATGCAAAAGGCTCAACATATTTCACGAACCAAAAAATGACACAAGCAAACTCAGAACAGCACAGCTTAGACTCAGGGCTACGTCGTCAGGTGGACTTCGTTACCAGAGACCTCAAACACTGAGAAGCAGAGCTTGCAGTTTGGGGTTGCTGTATGGTGCTGTCATGCTGAGAGTTCGACACAGGGCCGTTCACACAGGGGAATACAAACAAAAACGTCTACCAAATACAAAAACAGATTCGCAAACAATAGAACCACTTTGGATTCAACAAAAAAACCTCCAGAATTTGAGCAACAATCACCAGAACTGAATTGAACTTAATTCTCACTGACTCTAACCACCGGAGCACCAACTGGAAGGAAAAAATCAGGCCTATGCCAAGGCAGCTTCAACGGAAAAAAGAGTTCCTGGCAGAAACGGAGACCAGAAGCGCTGCAAGATTATGTGGGTTCAAACTGAGCAGCGGCTGACAGGTCGAACGATGGAAAGGCACTCACATTGGTTGCAAACACTAACGTTCGGATAGGCCATCCCCTTTTTTGCAAGCGGTAGGTTGCGGGATCCCAAGTGAAGCGAAAAGGCTCACTATGGGCGGAACATCACTGCCTTCGTCATGAGGTAATGGATGGACTTGTAAGTGTTGGCTGCCCTTCCCTTTGGCAATGATAAAGGCTGTTGCTGTTGCTTGAATGTGCAACATGTCGATGTCCTGTCGGCCCAGTTCCACCTAAAGGATCTTCCGCCCTCCTCACGACAGCTCTTGGGAGTTCTCTGCCTGCCAACTTCACCCCCGCAGCTAGTCTCAATTTCTTTGTAGCTGGCCCATTTTAATTCAGTCACTGCTTTCCACTGGCCCAGCTCTTCGCATTTGCTGCTGTGCATCTTCTTGATGTCTCGTGGGCATTTCTTCATGAAGTTCTCATCATCGCAGCCAACTTTGTCATGGCCATCCTGTTGGAACGCTTGGAGCAAAGATTGGCCATCCGTCTTTTTCTTCTTCCCGAAGCCAAAGTATCCCATGATCCTGCGAAAAAGACCCCGACCCTCGTTCTGGCCCACCGACTCTGCATCCTCGTCAGTGCCATCGGGGTCGTCCGCATCTGCGGACTTCTTTTCTTGTGCGGTAAGGACCGAATCGCACATTCGCTCCCTGTCCGAGCCTTTCAAGACTGTGTACTCACCGCAGCATTCAACTTGCCACAGGTGCTGCTGGTTCTCCTCTAAGAACGGCCACAAAGCGCAGCTATGGCCATCCCAACCACAGCTACGGCGACAGCAACCCAGCAAGTTGGCTTCTACCTGTTGCACCACTCTGTCGGCGCACTCTTGGTGAAGTACTTTGCCCTTCAACATGCGACCGATGATTTTATCGCTTGATTTGTTCATCATATCCACCAACTCCTCGCATTCATCTTGGCACACCTGGTCAAGATGCCACTCCCACCGGTGACCGATGCGGTCAAGGCGCCCAGCAGAATTTAACTGGCCCTCCCAATCTTTCCAGCTGCTGGATGACCAAGGGTGCACCAGGGCCTTTTGGCACCGTGCTGACGCGCTTGCCAAGATGTCGTGGGCCCTTTCTCTGGCCCTCTCAGGTGAACTGCCCACAAAAAAAAGGCCATGGCCTGAACTCAGCCAGGCATCAGCGGCATGTTCAAAAAGGCTTTGGCAAAAACGGAGTGCTGAAACCTTCACTTCTTTCCTCAGAACCCGTGTTTCTGCACGACTCCCAGGGCAGTAGCATCTGTCCGGGTCACCTGCTTGGTCGGGATGTTTGTACATTTCCAGTCTCTTCTTGGTTTCGATGTCCAGGTAAGGTTCACAGGCTTTTGACCACTTTTTCGAACAGGTGCAAGGCCCAAAAGGTTCCAGATATCCGATAAATGATCTCAGTCCTCTTCTCAGTCCTCTCTCCTCCTTTCCTCCCAGATATTGACAAATGTCCTCAGTCGTAATATCTTCCAAAGAATCTCCGACCAAAGAGTCATAGATTGATGGGGCAATTTCGGATCGAATTTCGGATTGAAGCGCCTGCGCAGCCGCAATGCCCTGGCGGATCGACTGCACCGGGGCAAACCTCAGCGGCTTCCGTTCAAACATCCAAAAACATCCAACAACCCACCTGTAGCTACTGTAACATCCTTGAGCTCACATTTCTCTAAATCCATCCTGGAAATCAGGAGCAACAAATAACGGCAATCCATCGGAATCCACTGAATCAACAACTTGAAACAGGAGGGGGTCCATCCCGAACTACAAATGATAGCCAAGAAGCAAAAGGAACCATACGATTTGTAGCATTCTGTCACCAAGATAGAATTGAAGCGACAACGGATATATTACAAGTCTGAGCCAAACTCAGCTTGGCCAGACTCAAGTCGACGTTTTGAAAAGTTTCAGGTGTAAGTAAGTGTCAGTATAAGTCCATTTTCAATTGACACATTGAAATGATCCGCTCCTAATTTGACATCTCTTCCGAACACGCATTGCCCTAACTATCACCAATCCGATAGCATGAAATAGCATAAATGGAAAGTGATGTGAGTTCACTGCACCTTGTGCATCTGCAGTCACAGTCAGATAGTACGAGCGCACGAAGCATTCATAAAGCATTCTTCGAGACCCGAAGCCAGCGCCTCCCACGGAAAACTGTCTTCTGATGGGCTACCTAATCAGGGGAAATGATGTTGAATAATCTGTTTGCAAGTCAAGATTCGTACGTTTGAAAAACATAACCAATACGAATCCTCAAAAAAACATCGGCTTGGTCAAAAAGTTGCATCTTGATTGGTTGTCTGCTATAGTAGCTGACGTCAAGGATTCTTCCACTTGGTCCAGAATGGTTGCTTTTTTGCAATAGTTCTACAACTCATGATCTATCATGTATACTGTGATTGGCTAATCACCTGATAGCTGCAAGTCAGCTGCTTCGCCAAACGGTCCTTTTCCCCAAGACCTCGAAGCGTCACGAGAGGAGTCCACCAAAGTAGGCTACGGCAACTGCAGAACGAAAGTGATGGGATCCCTGTCCCAAGAGCGTCCACGCTCACCACTATGGCTTACACCTTCTAATGCCACTGCCCTCCCACTTCCAAAAGAGGCTCCCGGAGCCAAAGGTGCTTTGGGGGAAACATCTACCATGCAACGACCCTGGTGGAACTGATTGTCAAGAATGCCATGATGTGCAATTCACACTCCCGAAAAATCAATTTTGATAAAAAGGACAAACATCATGGCATATGCACGATGGTGCGTCTTCGGGACAGGAAGTCTTTAGCCATCGGATCCTATTTCGGGCATTTGACCGGCTTTTCAAGACTGCAAGTTCATCGTTCAGTCTGTATTTTCCCAAACGCAAAGTTTCACGAAGAAAGGATGTTTCCATGATCTTGGTTAGACTATCGGCTAACTGAGCTCCACTATGGACCCATCGCAAACTGACTCCTTCAGCCAACATATCCTTGATTGACCTAGCGGCGAGCTGGGTTCTGAATTCGGAACACTGTGGTGGAGCTGTACGGGTCACTAAATCGAAAAGGGATTTGCAGTCCGTGGCAGCCACGGATTCCGGCAAACTCTGAGCACGGTACGTTGCTGTTGAAAAGGATTCTGGCAGTTGTTTCAAACATTCTGTTGGGGACTGCCAACGAATCTTCGGATCCAGCAGCCATGCCCAGCATAGCTTCATCCATGACAATTGATCAAGCACCGAACCAAGAGAAACTGTTTCAGCAGCTAACGTGCTAGTTACAACTCTTTGGATTTTCTTACAACCCCAGGACAGCGGACTCACTGGACATGTCACGTTCTTACTTATATCTTGATGTGTACTCATGATGATACATCCAGTATGGGAATCAGGTGTCTTCTTTGATGCAAACGAGGCATCGGAGAATGCAAGGAAACGAAGATCTTTCACTGGAATTGGATGGATGGTGATTGTGACTTCACTATGACGTTTAGCTTCATGAAGTGCTTGGTTTGCACTTATGAGAGTTTCAACTGTGGCACAATTTATTTTGGATTGAAGGAAGCTTAATCTGGCCGAGAGGTCAGGTCGGGTATGCACTGCTGCATATTGTAGACTACCTATGAGGGCCCTTAGAGCTTGACGCTCCTCTTCACTTACCTTCTCGGACTCTTGACTTCTACGGAATTGAGAGACTTGAATGGGATCAATTCTTTTGACATACTCAGCTTGGGACATGCTGATGCTACCATCACTGCTTTGAGACGTTTGGATCCCAGTGAACCCAAAGTTACTGATTTTCTTCGAACCAAATGGGTACTTGGCTTCTAACTTATCCAACTGTGCAAGAAACCTTTCGTTACCCCCACAAATCCCATCGTCGACGTGCAATCCTATAATGCCATCAGGGTAACCGGTGGTCTTATTTCTAAGAATGAACACACAAGGATCAAAAGGAGAGATGCAAAACTCTAGCTTCAGCAGTTCCTCACGAATGGCACAATACCATTGAAAGGGTGCATCGATCAATCCGTAGGCACCTTTTTCAAGCTTGCAGACTTCGTTGGTTTTGAGATTCATAGCTTGGGCAAGTTCTTTCACTGGTTCAATTCCCAAAACCCTGTCGGTCTGCGGCTTCCCTTGGAGGAAAGCAGCCTTGATGTCAAACGAACGAAGAGTCCATTTATGAGATGCCAACAACTGAAGGATTAGCATTTTGCAGTGTCTACTTAGTGTTGGAGAATCACGGGGGATATCTTCGATCTTGGGGTCGAGGTATCCCAGAATCACTAGTCGGGCTTTAGCCTTTTGGTGTTTGGTCCCCTTATTCTTCTGAATCTCTTCCTGATCAAGTGGTTTCCATGTACAAATCCAGCGGCATCTCAAGATTTGGTCTTCCGGAATTCGATTTCGGAGGATTCGTGAGACGGTGCCTGTTTTGAGCCAATTAGAGATTTCACTTTCCTTGGCCTTCTGGAATTCCTGTTGCTCACTGTGGGACAAAGACGTTAGTTTCACTTCCGAACGCTGTTTCTTAGCAGCAGAAGCTACAAAGATCAGATCGGAGGGATCTTCTTCAGATTTCCAAAGGTCTATGTCTTCTTGAGCTATTAGGACTT
Organism: Breviolum minutum Mf 1.05b.01; assembly: GCA_000507305.1. NCBI lineage: Eukaryota > Dinophyceae > Suessiales > Symbiodiniaceae > Breviolum > Breviolum minutum. The sequence continues at coordinate 43,368 of DF242902.1, read as the reverse complement.
CACATCTCCAGGCTAGGTTCTCCACAGGTTCTTCCAGAGCAGTTGGCTCTGTGTCAACGCTCAGCAGGCATTCACAGGTTAGGTTGTCATCTTCAGAATCGGGAATTGGAACTTGGGTTCCTTCTAGCTCAGCTCCTGGTGGGTTTACTTCTTGATTATCTTCAGGATCTCCCTCAGAGATGGATGGTTGACTACCAGGTATTCCCGGTTCCCCATCGGGTTGACTTCCCTGCTGGGATGATTCAGCTTCAGGTGCTTCTATCTGTGGGGTTTGTTGTTCGGCCACTGGAATTGGTAACTCAGTCGGAATCATGGTTGATTGAATGGCTTGAGTGGTTCCCTGATTACGAAGTTCTTGCAATTGCTGGGCTATAATGGACACACTTGGAGTATCTTTGGTTATCTGGATGCCCCTTGCCTCATGAGCTGTTACAGGTCGGATATTAGCTCAGGAGCACTGCGGTAGAGTTTACTACCCATTGTTGTCCAAATGGTCTGGCTATTCTCATGAACCACTATTCGCATGGGGCCTATCCATTGATTGGGTAATGCTCCATTGGATTGTTTCCAAACCATGACCCATTCCCCGGGGTGATATTGGATGACACCTGGACGTGAACGACGAAGTGCTGCCCTTCTAAGGGCGGCATCGTTGTCTGCACTGTGGAACGCTCTTCGAGCGGTTTCCCTCATGGCAAGTTGCTGTTTGAAGCGGATCCCTTGTCCGGTTTCGGCCTCATGCAACAAGTGAGCAGGAAGCTGCTCATCGCTCACAGTGGCACCCGGCAGGCGAGTGTGTTTTCCCAACACCAACACTTCAGGGGCATAGCCTCTCTTCAGACTACATGCATTCTTGCTCTGAACACACCACCAAAGTGCCATTTTGAGGTCACGATACGACTTTATGGGATGCTCGACTTCAAATTTACTCAACATGTGTTCTAGAACACCGCCATGTCTTTCGGCCCTACCATTTTGATGAGGAGACTCTGTACTAGTGGTGGTCATACGAATGTTATGGGACTGAATGAATTGACAGAACTCTTCACTATTCATTTCGCTTCCAGCGTCGATCACTAACTCAGCAGGGGATCCGGCCCAAGAAAACCACATGGTGATAATGGCGTCAATGAGACTCTCTGTGGATTTGGAAGGGGCGATCTGTGCTACCTGGAAATTGGTCGACCAATCTACTATATGATAGATGTGAAATGGGGTTCCTTCCGCATTGGTCCATGTCAGTCCATCAAGAGAAATTCGATCATTGAAATCGAGCTCTTCTCGAATTGTGGCCGGATAATGCAATCTTGGCTGTTGCTGGGACAGACACACGGAGCATTGGTAATCCAATGCTGCACGAGCAACTTCAGCACGGAATTCCTGTTGACGAAGTAGAGAACTCAATCTTTCTTTTCTGGGCTTGGATGTCCGAGGTTCTTGTGACAACGAATCAAGGCTTGTTTCTCTGATGGAGACAAAGCTTTGAAACTTTCCGGTTGTTTGGGGTTCTCTAAATCAGCCATTTGAGATTCCGTCAAAGCCTGCACTCCCACAGGCACTAACATGGGATTCAGTCTTGGGGATTTAGGATTATCATCATTCAATCTTTGACTGGCTGATGACGAATCGGCAGTGATCGCAGGAGATTGACAAGCAAAGACTGTTATACTCTTGTGTCCCTCATGGGATGGACGAACCAGTTGTCGGTTTGAAAGATGGGTGATGTCCTCCCAATTCTCTTCCATCATCAACTTGCCATCATTTCGATCCATAAAAATCATGATTCGGCTATGGATTTCTCCTGGGGTATAGTCTTTGGGTGGTGCAACTGTTCTACTAGTTCCCCGGCTTGCAATGGCACAAACAAGTTGTTTCGACATGCCTGGAAGAAGAGGTGACATTCGGGCCAACACTGCACTGTCGGTGATGATCTTTTTACCTACCCGGGGAACATCTATGAACACATCAGAAAAGATTTGTTCCCACAAGTTATGGCTTTCAACAGGCTGAGTTTTACCGGTACACCTTCTTCTCTTTGGGTTCTGTAGAGAGGACACATCGGTTACCCGACTCTTCTTCAGTCTAGCTTGTGACGCAATCCGGCGTCGTTTGGCAGAAGGATCCGTCTCAGCTTCGGCTCCAAGCACTGGCAAATCTTTCCATGGAAAGTCTCCGGGAAGATTGGTACCATGTTCATGCACAACAATGTTCTTTCGAAAACAAAGGGCTATTCTTCGTGCAAACTTTCGGGGATAGCGCTCAGTAAATGTGGATCTATTCATTATCCCTTCTTTAGTACGAATGGAGCCTTCTATTACTTGGTGTTGATGATTCCCAGGACATCTCAATTTATGAAGGTGATCAACCAAAATCTGCGAAGTGGTCAAAATGGTCAATGACTTTCGGATTGGTAAACCTGAGACGGGATCGCGAAGGTCTCCTGCCATGCAAAGGTCAACTTCCAGGTTCAGAAGACACTGATAGGCTTCCTTCAAATACGGCAGTCTCAACATCAATGAGGTCTTAGGTTGCTCCCAGTGAAAGTGATTGTCACGTGTCAATTGAAAACGAAGAAGGACCATTCCAAGGGCTATTTGTTCAAGGTGTTCTAACCTTTCTTTATGGATTTGATCCCATTGGTCGATTGATTTAGATGAATTGAGATTTGACCATCCACTCCATGGTCCACATGAAGGACTGAACCAAACGTGTCGGGGTTCTTCATTTATCAATTCCTGGAATAGCGATTGCCTACCTTCAGCACTCTGGAGGTTGCAGCGATCACGGCTAAAACGAACAGCGGTCAATCCAAGCTGCTGGCATTGATGAGACAATTGGCTTTGAGAGCCACAGAAAACTTCAAACACAGTACGAACACCTTTCTTCTTGGGATGGTTCGGTGATGACTTCTGATTGATACACTTCTGAAGTTCTAACGAATACTGCTGAAGAAGTTTATTGAAATGTTTTCTCTCTTTACATTGCTCCATGGTCTCAATCGCCATGCAGTCCGAACTAACATCTCCAGCCAACATCAGCTGAAGATCGGCGGCTCTGTCACTCATTTCGACTCCATCTTGTGAGTCAGATTCTCCAGGTGGCTGATCACTTGCGAGAGGGCATTCTCCATATGAAGCATCCGTGTCTCCAGATGAGCCACGTGGGACGTCTCGGCCTGTTGGATGATCTCGAACGTGTCGTTGAGACCGAGCTCCTCGTTCTCCTCGGCAAGCTCTTCCATCAGCTCTGGAGTCATCAATCCTTGTGACTCCTGCACTGAACTTGTTCCCCGGGCCTTGGCCTTTGCCTTGGGGTGTGGTGATGACTTCCCAACTGCCAGACCAACTTCTGGCAGGGTCTTTGGTGATGTCTTCACAGGAACTCCCTTCTGGGTGAGTTCCGCACGCTCCACCATCAACTCGATGTAGTGGAGGAGGACTCGATGCTGAGTCTTCTGTGATTTCCCCAGGTGGGAAGTGAACCACACGATCCAGCCCTGATCGTTGTCCCAAACTTCGCGGAACGTATCGCCCAAATGGGCCTTCCCGAATTGGATCGTCATTTTCTCGAGGTCCAGAATCGAGTATTGGCTGAGATCTGGCATGGTCTCTTCCACAGGCACCTGAACGGCTAAGAGTCGCTTGGCCAAGGTCGACATGGTGCTTGGTACGATTGGGCAACGACAAGCTTCGTGCGAATGATCGATGGGATTGATCCTCTTGAGTGGCTAACATGGACGGATCAGTGGTCTCTATGTCGATGGATTTATGATCTTCTGAACGACTTACCTGTGGACCTGGGAGATTACTTTGTGGCTCACTGGGGTTATCTAGTCTTTCAGTCTGATTGTGATGTTCACTTTTCTCTCTTTGGTCTAAACCCTGAGACTCCCTAGGACTATCTTTTGGTTCGGTGACGGTGTGGGTCTCTGCGAATCCTTCCTCAACAGTTTGGCCTGGTTTGCCAGACGCCAAGTCGTTAAGGTCCAAAAGAAACAATCCTTTCTCAGTCAAATGCAGGGGAATTACCCGATCAATTTTGGATGCAAACAACTCTTTCTTGGATGTGTCAATGACAGCCCCTAATGCTCTAAGGAGAGTGTTTGACAATAAGAAAGGGGTTGATCCCTGCACTACTGCTACTTTGAGATGGAAGCCATGGATGGGGATCACCAATGCATAATGCATGTTGACTTTTGAGGGTGCCATGATTTCCAAAACGAAAAGTGATTTCACACTTGCATCTATATATCTTACTTTTCAATTCAGGGTGAAGGTGATCCAACAATTCCTGAACATGATTGCTACCAATTACCGTTTTTGTTGCCCCCAAATCAACTACCCCAAGGCTTCCATGCGATGCGAAACACAAAACTTCTTGGTCATACCTGGCACGGTTTGACCTGATATCACGATTCAGGCTCCCATCGTGAGGCAACGAGCTTTGGGTCATCTTCTCATTCCTGACATCATGGCGGATGGGACTTGTTGATTGTTTCAGTTTGAGGAGGTAACTTCTTATTCTATTTGAGGGGTTGGCAACTAACGAAAAGCATTCGGCTGAATGCAATGGCAAAGGCTCATCCAAGGAAGGGCTGAACTCAGGAAGTTGCAAAAACTCTAACGGCAGGCGATCAACTTCATTGGACACATGTGCTTGAGTGAAAGACGTCGGTGCACCTGTGGAACGACTTGCGCTGCTGGCTGAATCTGTTCGAAAGGGACACTCAGCTTTCCAATGTCCGATGCGATTGCAGAGTCTGCAACGTGACTCGAGAATACGTTGCTGTAGGCTCTTGCGGCTTGATGATGACGACGCACTGCCACCCTTATTGAACTTCCCTTTGACACCCTTGAATCCACCTTTCCCTTTGCCACCTTTCTGCGAAAAACTCGACGGCCAGAAGCCTCTGGACTTGAATTTGTCGCTCAGACGCTTTCTGGCGTCCGTGTATGCCGTGTAGGTCGCGGCAAGCTCCTCATCGGCCTGGACAATTTCTTGAACTGAATCCTCAAAGTCGGCCACCAGTGTGGCGTCCTCGTCGCCTTCCTGGATCAACGAATCCATCCAGTCATCCTCATTGATGGCCTCCGTGGCTTCGGCTGCAAAGGCCGGTTGTGAGAAATCGTCCATGTCCACGTCCTCGAGTAGCAAAGCTCCTTGATCGTAGGTTTTTCCCCGAGTCTTCTTTTGTCCTGTCATGTCATGGAAAAAAGAAGCCCCCAACATCCTGATTGCTGAAGAAACCTTAGCTATCGTAAGCTTTCCGGTGTTGGCAGCATCTACGTCGATCAGCACCTTCTTCTTGTCCTCAGAAGACAACTGTGAGCCTCTGAGTGTCACGTAAGGCTGGAGATCTTCCAGAGTCACTCCTTTGGCCTTCAATTCACTCCATAAGATGTCGGCTCTGGCAAGGTAGCTGTCTGCACCTTCATCGCCTTTTTGATAGCACCTGTATATGGCGCGTTCTGCGTACTCGTACTGCTTTTCGAGGTTTATTTGTCCCCATTGGCCTCCCAATATAGTGATGATCCTCTCGATGGACTTTTTCTCGTTACGAGTAACTTCCTCTTGATGGATCTGGAGCTTCATGAAAGCCGATCCTGCACATCCCAAAATGAGACGTGTGGCCAATTCTGACCAGCGGCCATCTGGCCATGCATGGAGCAACAATTGGACTTTCTGTGAATACACTGTGACATCATCCTTGGCAGGGTCAAAGGTCGGTACCAAAACTGCTAATTGATTTGGGACTAACCCAGGGGTGTCGCCACTGCTGGCAGTGGTCCCTGAGGTCGGTCCATTTCCCTCGCCGGGCATCTCCGGCAAAACCCAGAAAACAAAATTGCTTGCTCCCCGGAACTACCGCAGAAAGTGCGGAGCTCCGCTACCAATGTGATTGGCTAATCACCTGATAGCTGCAAGTCAGCTGCTTCGCCAAACGGTCCTTTTCCCCAAGACCTCGAAGCGTCACGAGAGGAGTCCACCAAAGTAGGCTACGGCAACTGCAGAACGAAAGTGATGGGATCCCTGTCCCAAGAGCGTCCACGCTCACCACTATGGCTTACACCTTCTAATGCCACTGCCCTCCCACTTCCAAAAGAGGCTCCCGGAGCCAAAGGTGCTTTGGGGGAAACATCTACCATGCAACGACCCTGGTGGAACTGATTGTCAAGAATGCCATGATGTGCAATTCACAGTATACCTGTACAAACACAGACAAACAATATGTGTTTGTGTCTGGTGTTCCCGCTGTGGGACTCACATATTTTGACATATTCTGACCCTGAACTCGACTTCGCTACATCTCCAAATGAAGGTGAGACAGCACCATCGGTCATTTTTGCGACTTGAGGCCCCGCGATAGTTTTTTCAAGTATTGCTACATACATGGAATATCTATCCATCAAGTCTTGCTAAATGTTGGAAGACCATGCTTAAACCTGTACCTCAGGATCTTTAACGTTGCTCACATGAATCCGAGTCAAACCCCACCTCCCTTGATTTTTTACGTTTCGGGCCTCCGTCACCCTTCAATGCGCTGATGATGTTTCCGATGTTGGCCTAGGGAGTGTGTGGCGATGATTACATTTGGTTACATCATGTTACATCTAATTTCCAGTTAGTTATTCAGTGTTTTTTTCCAGTTTCACTGGCAATGATCTTTTTCATGTCCAGTGCTAAGCTCTATAGCATGCTGTCCTTGTGTCACTGCCTCAACTACCCGAGTTCTTAATTAAAGCGACACTACTGGGAGCTCCCGCCATTCAACGCGCATTGGACCCTGTTTGGAACCACATCGCAAAAGCTTCGTCTGAGCCAAGAACAGCCTAGGTTTTGACATGTGACATGAGCCATGGTCAATCCTGATGTCAAGGGGGATGGTCATCCAACCCAAACAATAGGAAACCTTAAGGGTCTATAATCAAAACAATAACTATTGGGTTGATGACCCCTAAGGGCTGATCCACCCTAGCTAGCACACTAGGTAGTCGATCCTGATGTCAAGAGGTGCTTTGAAAATCCTCGTCTAGAACGACGATCCGTGCAGCTCCAGCCTGAAAATGCCACATCCGAAATTTCCTGCACCAAGGCGTTGAGGGAGACTACCGAAACCTATGAAAACATACAGTCATACAGTAGCAAGATGTAAAAAGATATAGAAAGTTGCTCATCTGAAACCGTACTCATGAAACATCATATCTTTGGGGACAACACACCATGTGCGACAGTTTGCAAAGGCGTGGAGATAACAAAGATTTGCTTCTTGCACTCAACAACGCGATTTTCACCACCCGACTCGAGCATGTCTAATAAGTCTAATACAGAACTATCCACCTCAATCGCCGTAGGTCTCGTCAATCACTCGCTGGTCGTGTCTCTCGAACTTTGCTTTCAGTTCAGCAACTACAGCAGGGTCTCCACATGCTGCGAACAGAACCGATCCCTGCTGTTTGAGGTGTTGATGACAATCTCCAACCTGCCTCCAAAACTCGTCCGGGCTCCAGATCCCTCCACCCTATGTCCTCTCGATGCCGCGCCACTCGCCCAGCAGGTCTCTTGCACGATACTCCTCACACATTCGGATCACTTTGTGCCGGTAGTATTGTAGATTTCTTCCCTTCCAAGCCACTACCACTCTGGTTGGCCGGTTTTGTTCTTGAATGCGCTGGATTGCTCGTAGACCTTGCAGACAACCAGCAAAGCCGGTCCCCCAGCCGCAGAAAATCACTGCTTGGTACCTTTCATAGAGATCTTGATTGGCCAACAATCCGGCAAAGGGACCTATGAACTCAACCGAAATTTGGTTTTGTTGAGCGTGCTGCAAAGCAAGGGCCCGTTCCTTGAAGGTAGAGGAAAAGTTTGCATAGTTTCCACCTACAGATGGGGTCACTGAAACATGAAGTTCTATGACTCCCCCATTGGACTCTGCAAGTGTGAAGGGGTGCCAAGATGGGATACCTGGAAGTTTGAGCATGATGTAGCCACATGCTCGGAAGGGACTGAAGCCGCTCAAAACAATGACAACTCTTCCATCCTCATCAGGCTGCTGTTCAAAAACCGTGAAGTTCACCACAGCACTCTTCCACAATGCCGAGTGGATGCTGCTTTCCAGAATGTAAAAGCCCAAGACCATCAAGAGGAAAGCCCACAGTGTGGGCTGTCCCAAAGCCCCGAAGTCACCATGGAGGAGCCCGCAAATGACGATCACAAGCCCTGCTTCTCGCTTACGCTGCAAGAAACGGTCATAGAAGTGTTTCTTCCAAAAAACAGTAACGCAAACCGCGGCCAACATGGCCAGTAGCATGAGTGTACCAGTTTCAAAAGGAAGAAATGGCTTCATGTCATCTCCATAAATGACATTTCCATACTCATGAAGCCCGGTCTTAACCCACCATATCCAGTGCGCCATCCCATGGACCAAGGACATAGTTGTCACCCGCACCGCCACCCACTTATGGATCTTCCGTGCATAGGGTTGGATGTCAAAGCCGAGGCGCTCGTCAAGAAGGGCAACTACCCCTCGCCAGACTGTGAGGAACAGCACCGGTATGTCGAAGTAAAGCGTCGCTGCAGAAGCTTTGGCGATGACGAAAAGCCAGCCTCCATCATTGGCCTTGTTGCAATCTTTTGGATAGCGGGTCATGTGAAGCCCCCACAGGAAGTACTCAACGAAAGCAAACCAGTGGAGCCCGTGTATCAGATAGGGAGTCAGGCGTCTGAAAAAGATGAAGTCCTCCTGATCCCGCTCCCGCCAGTCTGGTATGATCATGAGAAGACATAGCACTGGCAGGAGCCGGTTGATCACAACCAAGAAGACAGCAATCTCGACATCAAAGAACTGGACTTCTGCCTTTGATGAGAGGGAGTGCCGCATCCAAAGCACCAGCTGTTCTGCAATCTCCGTGAGATTGGTGGCACACAGTACCCATAGGCCCAAGCATGCCTGGCGGGTGAAAATGACAAAGTCACCTGCTTCTTCTTGCCTGAATTTTGCCAGCTGGAAATAGGCCAGCAGTAGGGCCAAAAACGTCAAAGTTTGGGCAAGCAAACGGAAGATAAGAGATAGATTGCTGCCTGTTTCCTCATCACGGGCAAGGATCACATAGAGCTCCACAATCAGAAAGGACATGGCCAGCACAATCGCAGCCCAGGCTCCCTTAGATGGGTTGCGCTTGGGATTCTGACTCCGGAGAACCTCTGTCAGGTACCCCCATAGTATGGCTTGTGCAAGCCAGAAGCACATATGCTCCCCCCAAAGCCACATGTTTCCGTTCACGCTGTGTGTGACAATGGCGTCATCTTCCAGATACCAAATCCGCAAAAACGATACACATAGCGGGGCGCAAAGCACAGCGCAAAACAGAGTGTACCAAGAGCAGCTCTGTGTATGATTGATATAGCTCTTCAAAGAAAAGACAAAGGCTAGACAAAAAGGTATCCCGTGGCATACGCCGAGGGTGCCAACCCCAATGCCGTGGAAGAGTTTCTCAGATGGGAGAGAAATCATCATACAAGTGGGCTCTTCGACGTTGTGCTTCACGCTTGTGGAAAGCCATGAGGTGAGCAAGAGGAGAAGGTCCAATTTCGGATTATGATATCATGTACAATTTCCCACATCAATTCAGTTTAGTCAAGTGCAAAAAATATTGTCTCTCCGTGCTTGCGGCTTCCTGAGATTGTGTCATTCACAGCCCAACTCTTGATCAAGCCCAACTCCAGCCCAGCTAAACCATTGGAAAAAATAGCGAAGCCCGACCTAGCCCTATGGATTGGCCCAAAACAGGGCCTTGTCAGGTCCAAGTCTAGCCCAACAGAAACATTCGACATTACAAGAAACTCTTGAGCTCTTACAAGGCAGCATTGGCTTTGCTTGACCTCTTTCATTGGTATTACGGTAAGAGCTCAAACTCTTGGAGTCAGGCAGGTCATAGGTTTTTTAAAAAAATCTCCGCAAGTAACCCACCTAATTATCGCCCTATTGGCCTTTTACAAACCTGTTATAAATTGTATGCTCGGATTCTTGCTGCCCGGTTTCCTGCCCGCAAGCAGAGACAGGCCACCCTGCAACCACAGTAGCCTCGGCGGCTCTCGCTGATCCGTCGGATTGTCTTGGCAAACTTGAAGAGGGTCCATCATCTCCGCGACTGATATGATGCTGAACAGATCGGAAACCGATATTCGAACCGAGAACTCTGCTGTCGAAGACCCCAACAGCTCTGGCAAACAATGTCGTGTTTTTTTCGGCCACAAACTGCATTTGCCTTGGTCAAAAGGGAACCTGCAACATTTCAGCATGATCAACTTCCATGATTCCACATCAAGAATCCAGGTGGCCAAGCACGTGTCTCAACGGCCTTGAAGAATGTATCCAAAAGGGCGCTGAAACATCACGCTGGAACGTTCCACCTGTGGTCATGGAGGCAGCAACAGTCAGCAACAGTCAACACGAAAGCGGGGGGTTGAAGCGTCACAGAGGACAGTTCTTTTCAAAATATATATATATATATATATTATATGTATATATTCAAAATCATGCTTTCCAAAGACACCCTGACCAAATCTAACGCTTATAGTTCTAATTTCAAAAATGAGCTGTACTAGCCTGTGCGATTCGGTGGGGCACAAAATGCTCCATGTCACCTCTAGTAATCCACGCTGCCTCAAATGAAGTCTTCGAGGATTCTTATTTGATGGCCCATATTTTTTGCAGAATCTGGATGTCAAAAAACCCAATGCAATGGAATTTCCCACCATGATTTTTAAAAGCTGATTCCATCATGGCCAAGGACATACCAATCCTACACGCTGCTACCCTGGCCTTTCGAAGATGCCTCAGATTTCGCTGCAGCTTCGGCGGAAGATGTAATTATCGATGAGAGGATACGGTTGATCCAGTATCCCGTGTGGATTCCCGGCACTTGGTCAAATAATCTCTGTCTTCGAATTAAAAATGAAGCTAAAAAAATCTCCTAGCCGTTCAAAAAAGGCCAAAAAGTCAAATGATCATTTCTTTACTTTCTATCTATGTTGAATCTTGTGGTGAAATCTATACATCATTTATAGTTGCAACACACACACCCAAAAGGTCGCATTTCTTCCATCCCAAATTTTGGATTCTCTCCAGCCACGACTCCTGAGATCCCAGGCTAAAGGCATGCTAAATGGTGTACCCACCAACCAGCTATGGATTCCGAGATTCCCGCTGTTTTTGGTTGGCGGAACCTCTGTTGAACTTTGTGGCTAGTTTTGTTTATTGAGTTTGTTGAGTAGCTGAGTAGGAAGCATGGCTGGGGGGGGGGCCAGAAATCCAAGTGTTAGAGCTCGAGCCAGTGCCAGCGATGACTCTTACACCAAGAAAAAAAGGCCACCCAAAACGACACGAAAATGGCACACCAACACCAATTCCCAAAAAGACTCGGCCCAACTGCAGACTGAAGCAATCAAAAATGACTCTTTTCATGCAGGGTCTTTCAATGAACTTTCGGAACATTGCGAGCTTTCGCTGCCAGTACACTTTGTACCTTTTCAAGGGAAAGTTTCGCTGCCATGGCAAACGCATTGGACCGAAACATAGAAACTAATGGCAAAAGAAATGCCTCCTCATTTCCCAAAATGACTGTGGCTTCTGTTGCTCTTATTCCTCTGATTTTCTTCGATCCAATGTGTCCAAACCATTCACAGCTGCTGAATTTCTCAGACTGTTTGATCTGTCTTAGGTCCAGGATTAAAGCCCAATTCCTCACAATTCCTCAGCTGTCTGCAACTTGTTGTTAATCTGGTGATACTGTTGATAGTTCAAAAATCCCACAACAACCACCGTTTGGATGTATAAAACATCAGAAAAAATAGGATAAACTACCAACCTGAGCTGGTGCAGGATTTCTTCCATCAACAATATTTTCGTTCCTCGCCACTGTTGATTCCTCACCAAACTCATCACTGAGGATGTTGCCGGACTTCCTGCGTCACTCCTTTCTCCTTGCAGCGTTTGTTTCAGTGCCATGTCCTAAATGCAGTTTTGGTGTCATCATCCTCAGCTTACATGCCCAACAAGCACGACGACAAACCACCACCACCAACACCACCACCACCACCACCACCACCACCACCACCACCACCACCACCACCACCACCACCACCACCACCACCACCACCACC
>DF242902.1:0-31201 GCA_000507305.1 Breviolum minutum Mf 1.05b.01 | reverse complement strand
AACAACAACAACAACAACAACAACAACAACAACAACAACAACAACAACAACAACAACAACAACAACAACAACAACAACAACAACAACAACAACAACAACAACAACAACAACAACAACAACAACAACAAAAACAACATGATGCCATGTTTCATTGCAGAACCCCTTCTCATCGCCACGTACATGTCCTGAACCTGCTGAATTCGTTCTTTTAAGGCTTGGCAACCTGACGAACTACATCTGCAGCGACATGTCACAATAGCTGTGTGAAGAAAAGAAAGACATGGGTGTTTCCGAAAATAGGGGTACCCCCAAATCATCCATTAAAAAATAGGGATTTCCATTATAAACCATCCGTTTTGGGGTAGCCCTATTTTTGGAAACACCCACATCATTGATCATCGCCCAGATTCAAAAAGCGTTTGTCAACAGCCAACAAATACGCTACAAACTAACAGTCTCTCTCTAGCCTTCTGGGCTAGGTTGAGGCGTCAGAATTCGATCTCAGAAAATGCAGGTTGCACCATGGCATTTTCCAAGTTGCAGGAGATCCCAGCCCCCAAAAATTCTTCACACATCTTCAAGTTCCAGGCCCATATCAAGTTCACCAGGAATCGGAAGAAGGAGTCGTCTCCACCACCTGCCATACTTCAAATTTGAACAAAAAAAAACTTTTTGTTTCTCCTTCATGTTCATCTCAAAAAAAAATAACAATAAATAATAATAATAATAATAATAATAATAAGAGACTCATAGCTCCGCTAACCCTCCATCAGCGCCTTTTACCCATGATGGTCTTCAGGTTTTCCAGGCCACTTAGTCCTTTTTCGTCTCCAAAAATTCCGCATGTTCCGCTCTTTTCAGCTGTCAAACATCTGGGTTTTTGAGGTGCAAACGATAGAATCCAGGACCCAATGGACAGTACACCTGGAAAACGGGTCAGTCGCGCCACAAAGGAAAAAAATCAGAATGCTTCCCAGATGGATTTCTTGACACTTGCCCCCCTTGCGCCTGCTCCTTGATTTGAACATACTCCTGGCAGCAGTACTTTGCAAATGACAAATCGCAAAGACCAAATACCTCATGCTACTCAACAACTAGATCTGAAATTCGCTCGTGACCTCTCAAGTTCACAAAAAACGAACTTCAGCAGGCCTTCATCGGAAATATCCTCTCCATTGTAGTTGTGTTGGACCCTGCAGGAAGATCCGATCAACCCACGAAGAGTTTCAGAATCAACCCATCTCCAGGTGTTTTTTGTTTGGGATTCCATACAAGCAAGGTAGAATGCAGGACAACCAGTAGCCAACACTGGAATCAGTGCCAGAATAGTAGCCACCTCAGATTCCACATAGGCTTTATGGAGATTCATGGCCTAACTGAGATTCAACATCTTTGCAAAATGACATCTTTCCCATGAGATGATGAAACTCTGAGTTTTTTTCGTTGAAAGGTGGAGACAACCTTTTTGCTTTTTTTCACATTTGATCCACTCAAATTGACACTTGATTCAGAATTTTTATTCCAAGGATAAGGATAGAGTATGATGAAAGACTTCAAATTGTGAAGAGGCAATATCAGACTTCATCATGGATCCTTTCAAACCGGAAACAATCCTGCTATCGTCAGCTGAATGGCCTGTGGGACTCACATCTTTTGACATATTCTGATCCCGAACTCGACTTGCCTACGTCTCAAAATGATTGAACCCAAACTTGATGGATGATGATGTCTGAAACTTTTGGTCCTTAGGTACCTTAATGTTTGATTCACATAGTGAATCACCACCAACCAACAAAACAAATCTGCACTAGGACTCCCTACCAGCTGAATAATCACTGCAACGCCCTTCAACTGGGCCACCTTCCCAGCTTTGCTCAGCGAATCTTTGGGACTCTGCTTCCGTGGGGGGAAAGGTCCCAAGCCCCCCAAATGACGAGAAGTGATGCTAAAAGTCGTAGAAAGGTGAAGGGTGTTTTTAAAACGAATCCGTTGATTTAAATGACAACATATCTTTCTTTTGACATGATAAAAGTGTACGGTCAACAGCGGGATGGTATGCTTTTGTTTGTAAGACTGTTTTGCCTTCGGAGCTGAAATAAAATCGTTGCAACGCAAACGAAAGCCTGGAAGGCGATGGAAATCCACACAGCAGCCAGTCCAGTCATAAAGTGCTTCTCCAACCTAGGTCATGGCAACAGCATAATTCCTATACATTTCTATAAATAATCTTCACAATTTGCAACAGATCTGACCACTGTTGTTTCTCCTTTTCAAAGAATGATTCACAACAACAACAACAACAACAACAACAACAACAACAACAACAACAACAACAACAACAACAACAACAACAACAACAACAACAACAACAACAACAACAACAACAACAACAACAACAACAACAACAACAACAACAACAACAACAACAACAACAACAACAACAACAACATGGGTGAGAAAAAGAATTGATGCCAAGACGAAAAAAAAAAAAAAAAACCTTCTGAGCTCCCCACATCGGATAGTATTCTTTCATGGTTGGGATCTGGCGATCGATCGGGTGGCTTGCAGCGGTTTTTTCAGGAAAGGGTTGTTTTAAAAAAACACCAAAAAAAAGTTGGCGAAAAATTGGCCCATCTTTGGTCTGGACGCTTGTGGTCTTCCTTAGAAAAATCAACAAAAAAAAGTTGGCCGGGGAACAGACCATCAGATCCTGCCATCTGGTGATGTGATCTGTGCTCAATGAAGCGGCACCAGACCTCAACAAAACAAATGGATCTCAATTTGAAATCACCAACAAAAAGTTTGCACTGTTTCCAAAAATCATGAAAATCATGAAATGGTCTCATGCAAATCATGAAAAAATCAGCTAATTTCTTCATTTTCCCAACAAAATCTACATATGGGTGTTTCCAAAAATAGGGGTGGGCCCCCAAAATGGATGGTGAAAATATTGGAAAACCCTATTTTTTAATGGATGATTTTGGGGGTATCCCTATTTTTGGAAACACCCACTTGTCAAAAATTCCACCACATGCAAATCATTGATGCTTCACCACTTTCTGCCCCCCACCCAACTTGTTTCGAAATTTTGGAAAAAACCAGTTGAGCCAAGTAACAGCAGAAGGGAATAGATCAAGCCAATGACCCTCAGTCAATCGTTCGGAAGTTTCGAAAAAAATCCACCACGGATTTCAGCTGCAGAAGTGCGAGTTCTTCGTTTCGGAGTTTCGAGTGCCGCGACGCGAAGATGTAAAACAGAATGAAGTGCCCATGATTTCGCCTTGGCACCATACCAAACTTGCTTCGAAAAGAATCCACCGAGAAGATTCTCGAAAAAAAACCTTAAAACCCAACAAATATGGCAAGATGTTCTTAGGTTCCACACGCACCAATGACATTCCCAGTGAAAGGACAATGGTGATCCATACCTCAAAAATGTGCCACTTTCTCTCCCTCCCCAAAGATCAACGGCAATCGATCCATCAACCATCCGAGGTCTCATACGAAGAACGCAGCGTTTGGAAGTACTACCTGTCCAAGCTGGTAGTCGAAACATGGCCGGCTCGGCCATCTCTTGAAGCTGCGGCTCTTCCGGTTTTTGGTGTTTCTTTTTTCCGTGGATCCCAAAAAATGGTGGGTGTTTTTTTCCCCCGGAATTTTTTGCTGTTGTGGGTTCAAGGATCCTGGTTTTTTTAAGTGCCTGCCATTTTTCAGGATCCATTGTTAGTCAGTGAACATCTTTTCTTTCAGACTCCACAAAAATCCCACATTAACATCTAGGTACTTCGATCAACTTCCATGGACTTCCTCTCTTGCTGTGCACATCTAACACTTTTTTATTCAAAAAACACGGTGGCACCTACCCTATGAAACCAAACAAAAAATTGGGTGAAAAGGTAAGCCAACCGCTGTAAACAGCAAGAAAAAGAAACAAACCAAGCCCCAAAATGCTGTGATTCCCAGGCAGTGGTGTGACCGTGGTGGCTTCCAGTGCGAACATTTCCTCAGGAAACGGCGAGTGAAAAAACACCACCGAAAAACGAACAGCTGCACCCCAAAAAAAATGGTTTTTGAAATCCACCAATTTCCGTGGATCGATTTTCAGCTGCCATGCTGGTGTAACCCCTGCCTTACATGTCCATTTTTGTAGCACAACCAGGGAAGACTTGAGGTTTTTTCAGTGATATGATTGGGAGACATCACTTGTTAGCATCTTGAGTCAGCCTGCCATTGAAATATTATCCCACTAGATGGAGTGCTCGAATCATCATGTAAACTTCACAGGATGTTGTCAGTGCTTGGTTGCATCAAAACAAGTCCCAAGGCCTCGGCCATCCCGCATAAATCTGAAACCAAGGAGCGCACACCAATTGGGAGCATACAACAAATCCAACCTTGCAGTGTTTCACATCACGTTTGAAAAAAAAATGTTCACACTTCGAGGACACAGGGGTCTCCCTGCCTCAAATTTTGCTGGAGATCCGAGAGATTCCAAGGCAACAAAATTTTTGGATCCATAAGCAGTTACCATGTCTTGGATCTGGGTCAAGGCTTTGCTTTTTTTGGTATCCAAAAAAAGTTTGTCCTCGAACCTTGGATCTTCTAATTTGTGACTGCACCCTGCCCACATCTCACCAAAGTACTGGGTGTTTTTTATGACTCTTTTTTAAACTAGTACTGGGAACTCCAAACTTGGAAATCTGTGTTGCACAATTATTTTCAACTTGTTCTTCTTTCCTTCTTTACCTCTGTCTTGATTGGGTTCTCTTCATTCGTATGGTAACCAACCCCCTCAAACTATTGCAAAGTACCACGGAAAATGGCTAAGAGGTTTGCCCTGGAATCTTCTCATCCTGGCCTGCAAACGCATGGCAACCAAGCCCAGTCTGCTCATCGTAGAAATGTATATGTTACATTTGACATACATACATATATGCCTGGTTTTAGACAGTAGGTGATATACAGCGAATTTAGGCGGTTTTCTGCTACCCAGCACCTTTCTTGCCAAAGCCAACCAAAATCCATTGAGTCTGGTTCCCTTCACCCCAAATCGGAGAACTAAGAATGCGACCCACTGTCTTGACCTTGGCATCAGCTTCATTCCTATCCATCCACCCTCACCCATCCAACCCCCCGCACAAAACATCTACACCCCAGAGTTCACTAACATGACGATCGCTGGAAAAATCACCCAATTTCCAAAAAAAAGATATGATATATGATATAGATATATATATATATATACATTGACTCGAAATCATTTTTTTTCGGGAATTTCCATTCGTTGGTTTTTTGGTGGCAAAAAAAAAATGCTGGGAGACCCTGGGACCCTTCCAACTCAGTTCCGGACCTCCCACTTGAAACTGTCCAGTCACCTATGAAGGTTGAAACGGTTTTGTAGGTGCCGAAAGAAACCATGGGGAACTTGCTTGGTTTTGTTAGCAAAAACCCTGGGAAATCTCATAATATTTTGTTGTTTGGCTCAGGTGATGATATCCCAACAAAAAAGAGTTGGAGATAGAATCAAATTGTCTTGAAAGTACTTCTGGAATAACATTCACTTTGGTTTTAAAAAAAAAAGGTGATCCCAGAAAGTCATTCCATCAAATGCTTGGGAGTGGTGAACCTCGGGTCACGAAAGCTGAAATCCTTCTGTGTGAATTTGATCGGATTCCCAAAGTAAGGTCATTTTGAAAGGGTCGGGTAGTTTCCCTAGTTCCTCAAGTGCCATTTTGAAGGGTAGGTATGGTTACGGCGTCGCTTGTGCCCGCGTGTTTGGGTCGCTTGTGCCCGCGTGGCATCTTTGAAGCTCAAAAACATGGGCAGCTGCAGAACAATAGGATGTTAGAAGGATAGGTTCACATAAACAAGTTTGGATTTGCCAAGCTTAGCAGCAGGAAAGCATCAGGATACAACAGCCAGGCCGTAAAAGCATGGTTTGCCATGGTTTGAACATAAATATATTTGTGTATATGTTGTTTGTTCATTGTACAACATCTCCATGTATAATTCCCCAGTCCCCAGCCACCCCTAAAACCCTAGTCCCCCCGAGTTTGCAATCTAAATGGTTGTTTGTTCATTGTGGAACATCTCCATGTATAAGTCCCCTGTCCCCAGTCCCCACCCCTAAAACCCTAGTCCACCCCCAGTTCCCAACCCAAATGGTTGTTTGTGAATTGTATAACATCTTCATGTATAAGTCCCCCGTCCCCAGTCCTTACCTCTAAAACCCTAGTCCACCCCCAGTTCCCAACCTAAATGGTTGTTTGTTCATTGTAGAACATCTCCATGTATAAGTCCCCAGTCCCCGGTCCCCACCCCTAAAATTCCATTCCCCTCCAGTTTCCAACCTAAATGGTTGTTTGTTCAAGTCTAAACAGTTGATTTTGGGCGCAAGTGACTCCTTTTGGTGGGCGCAAGTGACCTGGGGACCGTTCACACTAGTCTGGTCAGCTGCATTCGGACAACACAAAAAACTGCAAAAAAAGGATGTGCCTCTTGGGATGGTTTGATGCTTTTGCAGCCTCCAGCATCAGTCCACTGTGTCCTCAAGGCATCTTCTGAATCGTTCGTGTGGAAAAAACAATCACAAGCCTCAAGGCATCAAGGCATCGTTCACCTATTCCGAAACGTCTCATCAAGGCTGACCTGATAACCTTGAAAATCACCCCACA
The DNA here is from genome assembly GCA_000507305.1 of Breviolum minutum Mf 1.05b.01. NCBI lineage: Eukaryota > Dinophyceae > Suessiales > Symbiodiniaceae > Breviolum > Breviolum minutum. The sequence continues at coordinate 24,527 of DF242902.1, read as the reverse complement.
TCTGAGGTAATCAATGTGATCAACCCCCTTGATATACTCTTCATCGAAAATTTTTAGGCACTGGATTTTTTTGGGGCCAAGGGATCACGGCGACCAAACAACACAACAAGGTAACCAAGGAGCGCAATGAAGTTGTAGAGAAATTGTGTGGATATCCTGGCAGTTGCGAGAACTGGAACATAGGCAAATACTCATGCCATGACAATATCACAAATATCACAATATCCAACAAAAAAATATCTTACAGTAAAAAAGATGCAACGTTGAGAAGGGATGTTGCAGTTTATATCACAAACAAATCCATTTGTGTCCCTTGTTCTGGTTTTTTTGGGGGTAGCTGGGTAGCCGTCAAAGGCCACAAGCGTGGTCGGGTTACCAAGCAGCAAAACAGTAGTTCAGCACCCATGGCAGCCTGAGACATGACGACTTGGGGGGGGATTCTAGATACTCAAAACGCTCCACATCCCTGCAAACAACAGCTATAGAATCTAGCAAAACTAGGTATACATTGCTTGAACTTGAACCACCCATTTAAAAGGTGTTGCGCAAGTCAAATTCATTTCGTTCTCCCCCAAAGATTGGGGTTGAAAGTTTTAACCCAATCTCTCCAGTTTCTAAGGTCCCCACGTCCAGGGTACAATCCCTATGGCATCAAACATCTCTGGCACTGCCCTAAAGACACCAAAAACCTCAGCACCACAACAAAATTCACCTCAGGGAAATCATTCTAAGACACCAACCCCGCACGTATGGGGTTGAAGTATAGGGATTTTTTCATCTGCTGCTTTTTGATTTGATCCCCTCGCTATGGATAATATATCATGACCCCTTTGAACCAGTTTTCACCCTCTTTAACATGCCGTCTGCAATCTTGGCAAATTCCACTGGCATCGGGCATCGATCATCAACCGAAAAAAAACCTGAGAATCCCCAACTGGTGTAAATCCCACCACCTCGGCTTTTCAGCGATTCTAGAATGGCCAAGCATCAGTGACACCAAAAAAACCAAGCAACACAAAGGGTCATGCCCTTCCACCACTTGCTGCCCAGGAAAGTCCTGGGCCCCGCTTTTTAAAAAGATGTTTGGTCCCAGAAGGCATACAAGAAATAAAATGATACTACATGGATCCATATCATATCAGTTCGGTCTACCCCCCACCCAGTAACAGTCACAAATGAAGGTTCATAGGGATTCCCTACTAAAAGTGGAATAGTCATGGTGGTGGTGACTGCTACTGCGTACGGGGGTAGTTCCAAGATATCAGTATTCCAAAGCCTCTTCTTTTTCATCAGTACAATCCAACGTCTTCAATCTTCATGAAAATCCTTTCTTACACATCATAACAAAATCATAACAAAAGTCCCGAACACACACAGTGCTCCAGTGCTCCTGCAGAAATCATTGCCATGTCGGGTCCCATGTCTTTGACAATCTTTGGTCTCAGACTTGGTCTCTTCCTCCACCTCAGCGGCTGGATTTTGATCACATGAGCAGTGATCATTGAAAAACCTGGTTGGGTTATGTTGTATAGGGGATGAAAAACTGCCCAGTTATATAGGGATTACAAAAAAAAACATGATAAGGGTCCCTATTGACCAATCAAGATTCAATGGAATGTCACAAGGGTTTTGATTGCTGCTCACATGTCCCACCTTGGAAAGTTCGAAAAATCATCGACTCAAAAGTGCCGGCTGGGAAGGAATATGTTAGTTTCCAAGAGGCTAATTTCTTCAATCATTCCAAAGGTTATCAAAATGAATTGACTTAAAAATTGAAGCGTGGAACTTGGAACCCTTCTTTTCAAACAAACCAACTCAGGATTGTTTTAGACGTCAATTGGTTTCTGTTCCAATACCTCTTTGTTTTGGCAGAAGTTTGTTTTGTCGACTTTTGGGTTGTTATTAAAACAAAAAAAATGGACTGACCACATTGACCTTCTCAAAAAAAATGCAGTGCTACAAAAAAAATCTTGTCAAACTATGTCAAAACTCACAAAACACAAAAAACTTCCCTCACCTGATTTAGTTGAACATCTGCATCTCGATCGCTCTCCTGGTTTCCGAAACAGGAAGGACAGGCAACAGGGATGCTGTTATGATGAAACTGAAACTGAAAAGGATTCCCTAACTTCAATGGTNAGAACCTCAGGCGATTTTTTCCGGATTGCTTCCATGGAAATCGGAATCTCCGTTTCCCCCGTTTGTCGCGGATGCTCCCTCCGTTTCCCACGACACCGGCACGGCCTGTGCATCTTGCCGTTGTCGAAGGCCCATGGCTAGATTTTTGGAAAGAATTGGCGGTGGAAAAGCCGCCACCGAGTTTTGCTGTGTTATTCCTATATATTCAACAAAGGGGACAAGGAATCCAAGGCTCGAAATGCTAAAAAAAAAACACCTCTGCAATCAATTTTTAAGAACCTTGCCTGGAAAGACTCTCCATAAATAATCCGCACTGTCTTGCAGTTCGCAAGCGTGCAAGCTGAAACCCAAAAACCACGAGAAGGAAGAAATCTGGCACTCAAGTCTCTCAAGGCTGCACCAAGTCAAACCTCTACAAAGTTTCACTCAAGTCTCTCAAGGCTGCACCGTTTCTTGCAAGTATGTAAGATTATCAGCTAATTTTTTTTCCTTTGTTGCAGGTCCTTATTCTCGTTGAGGAGCCTCAGCCTCAGCCCACAAAACATACCCGTCTGCAGATCGTACGATCCGAATGTTCGGAAGCCACCGAGAAAAAAACAAAAAAAACGAACCACGATTCGTAACCAGTGGTTTTTTGTGTCAAAAAAAAAAAATCGAAGTCCAAGACTAAAGAAATAATGGTTTTTCATCCATGATCCATGTAAAGGTTTCTCTACCACCAAAGGGAAGTTTAGTCTTGGCACTTCCTGGGAAATTGCAATTTTTACCTCAGCGACGCCGTCACTTTTCATGCTTGATCAGTCGGAACGACAAATTGTTGCGTTCCGGTCTCCCAAGTTGATGGTTCGACTACTGCACTGGCATCTCAGTGCCTCTACCCCAGGCCAATCATTCTCGCCGGACGTGTATCCTCTTGGGCATTCACTGGGGTATTGGGGTTTCCACTTCAGCTGCATTTCCTCTGTGTTGATGTTTTCATTGGACCAAAGGCATTGACCATCAGGGATGCCCTTCTTGATGTAAAGACCTTCTCCTGGTGGACAAATTCCTGTGTATTCCACCTTTGGGCAAGACGCAGCACCATATTTTTGGGTTACTCCAAACCAAGTGTCGAAATCGGCATCCCAGCGTTCTGTTTTTGCTAGGTAGGGTTTAGGCTGGATTTCCTCCAAACACTTGCTCGCGTATTGATCTTCCACCTTCATCCAAGTCCATTTTTTTCCATTCACAGCAAATTCTGGGAGTTCATTTTCTTTGGGATCAGCATGCACCAACTCTGATGGCATGTTGGCGTCTTGATCCTTGATGTTGTCATGGGGCACATCTTCTGCCCAATACTTAAACTCTGATTCAAGGCCTCCAACATCATACACTTTGTGTTTTTCGATCCAGTGTTGCTGCCGGATGACCCTCTCTTTACTTGCCCCAGACACCGGGAAACATTGCTTTCCATGCGCCACATCTCCAAGGGGGCAGCAGCATCCACTAGTGACTGCTTTCCTCTCCTGAGTTGAGTCATTGTTGCGCAAACACGTGCAAATACTTCCTTAAAACTCACAATAAGCTCGATCAAGCCCTAACAACATATGTGCATTCCCTAAACAAAAAACGAAATACAATAAAATTTTGGATCAGACATACACCTTACAACATGGGAACGCACGCACAAAACATGTGTAAACTGTGCAAAAACTGTGATATCATACATTATCATACAGTATCGACAAGCGCAACTCTTAGAGCTATACCATGGGAATCCTAGCTACCCCGTCAAAGCTACCTCTTGATAATGAGGGCTCAACAGGGGCTTATGGCTTATGAACTACCATTGTCACTGAACAAAAACACCACGGAAACCCCCACCCATCCATCCCTGAAACGCAAAGCAGGGAATGTACTTTTCAACAATGAGTTTCCTGAGATCCATGAGTCGACACATCATCAGAAGACAACATGGCTCCCACTTTTATCGCAAGCAGAATTTCCCTGTCAGCCCCAATCAATAAACGCGAGAGCCAGAAGAGAAACAGAAACACAAAAAATAACCTCACCACACTTCTTCACCATTTCACGGTTCCAGCACAGCAAGCACATCATTGAAATGCAAAGCGCGGAACGTCCTTTTCTTTAACCGTGGTGGAGTTGAGTTTCCTGACATAATGCACCAGCCATTCCATCTTTGACACGCGACGTTCACTCCTAAAATTGTCAACCACCCCCTCCCAAGATCCGAATCTCACAACCCCTCCAGCACAGCATGTTGTCAAGGACTTCTTGAGCTAGAGATCCGGCTTCTTGGAAGCTGCTAACGCTCACCACCGTGCCATCCTCGTCTACCAACACTTTTTTCATGTGAGGCAATTACAGCCTTGAAATCACCCTCCGTTTCTGCAAATCTCTTTGCAGATGCCAAACAATTTCGAAGCCAGCCAAGGATTGTCCACTCAGAGATTTGTTCCTCGCCGGCCCCGGCCCCAAAATCACGATGTAGGAACCGCCGATCCAGCATCAACGCCAGCCGTTGCATCAGCCTGAGGTGGATTCCTGTCTCGAAGCTATACGTGCATTGCACAGACCTCCCAGTGCTTGACCATTCTCCCCTGGCAGTGTCTACAACAGGTCCTACTGAGAATATTTGCCTTGACATTCACAACAACCTTCAATTCTCTCCTCGTTTATGTTTATGGGCAGTAGACCAGAAGTTGGCAGATACCAGCGAACATCTTGTTCAAGATTCTTTTGCAGAGTTTGCTTACAGGGAAATGACGCTAGGTCTGAACTCCGGACAGCTGATACAAGCACGTGGTGATCAACACACAGACACCTACACTTGAAGATCCAAACTATGTGAACACTATTGGATCAAAAGTTGTCATCACACCAGTGTCAGATGCATGGGAGTTTTCAGTGAAAAAGGATCAACTTCTGCAACGTACAATGGTGCAAGTGGATCCTGCTTCAGCATCATCAGGTGAGATGCCAGATTCATCAGACGCAGTTTTTACTGGAGACTCACCACCAGGTGGGATACCAGAAGCAACAGAAAACATTGCAGCTGCGGACTTACCATCAGGTGAGATGCCAAAAGCAGAAGATGATGCAGATGATCTTGAAGACTTACCATCAGGTAAGAGATCAAGGACTGAAAGAACAACAAGAAGAAGAAATTCCACAAGGTGATCCTAGACTCAGATTCAGAGTCAATGAATTCAGCTATTATGGCCAGACCAAATGAATTGGTGAATTCTTAATTCTATGAACACATTGTTGATGAAGAAAATATTCCAGGTGAGCCTAGCAATCTTGAACAACGACCTCGAGTGGCTACACCACAAATGGCAAGGTTTGTGGAGAAAATGTTGGGACGAGATCTTGAACACATAGATGGTTTGTTGAGGGCAGAAAGAAGATTGAGAGAAGAACGAGCAGATTACAGAGCTCAAGAAGAACAGCCAAGACAGACCTTGGAACAAATGCCATTTCTTGAAGTGGAAGTGAAGGAAGAGAAACGATATGGTGAAGAACTGGAAGAAACAAAAGAAAATGACATATTCACAAACCTCCCACAAGTGAATTTATGAAAGCCCTCAGAACTGAGGTTGATGAGGAAGTTTCCAAAGGTCAACATGAAGTTGAGGCTCAATTGTTGGCAAGATCTAATTCAATTACACTCGGCCATTTGCCAATAAGATTTCATTAGTTGAAGAACCATTGGGGCCAGAGCGTCGAGTGAAACTGGAAGTACCAAAACCAGAACCATGTGAAGGTCCACTGAAGGTACATCTTGACTATGACTGTGCGTTGGACAAACTGGGAAAACTTGACAAGGTCTACAAGGACAAGAATTTTGGTTTTTATGGAAAACATTTCAGGTCGACAGATGCAAGCAGTTTGCATTTCTTCAAATATCGAAAGACCAACCCAGTGGGACATCCACATGCACGGTTTGAAATTGATGAGAATTTATCAACGGTGGAATATTGCGAACTTTCCTTTGACAAAACCTACATTGGAAGAGGTTTACCACATGAAGCCCATCACCTATGGTTGCGAAGATCATTGCTTGAAGATGTTGAAAGACGAAGAACAAGAGAAGAGATCAACAGATGCCATGGGCTTGTGTAAAGCAAGGAAGTTGTTATTGCAGAAGACTGTTGAAGAAGCAGGAAAGGATGAATATGCTTATGATGATCTTGTTTCTGATATCACTGAACTTTTCTTGAGTGGTCAGAAAATGGCAAGAAATCCGGAATCTCGTGGTAGTAGTTCGAAGTCGTTGACCACGCTGTTTTGGAATCTTGGAAATTCGAGTCGCGGTAAGACTTGGTTGGTACCATCTTTTAATTGTTGATCCTGACAAGCTCTACTACAAGGGGAACCATCCAGACAGATTCACAGATCATGTTCCAGAGAACAACAACTTGTTTTTGCAGATGTTGAAGAATCTAAGGGCTCACATTATGTTGGTTTGTGAGGCAGGTACACTTGTACCGCATCGTGGAAATCTGGAATCCCACGGATGGACGTTATGCTTCAATGATGCACAAGATTTGTATTGCCTTGCAAGGCTTGGCAAGAACGGGACAATTGTCCAGATTGCCGGACCACAAGAAGAATCACAAGAAGACGTTTGGAAAGGTCCAAATCGACGTGTATCATTTCCAATCTTTGAGATCACATGGAGGAAGTCCATGAAGAGAAGCACCTATGCAGCATCCTCGGCAGGCTATTTTGGCAGAAATGTGGAACAGGACTTTGAAGACATGGAAAGAGCCAGAATGCCAGTAACTTGTGTGTGTGTGTGCGTGTATCATGTTGACACTGTTGCAGCTGGCAAGTCACATGCTATTACAGGAGAAATTTTTGCACATATCATGTTCGAGTGTAATTTGTCACCAGGTGTCAATTCTTGGAGGTGATGCGAACAAACTGGCATATCAGAAATCTGGACAGCAGTTGAACAGTTCTTACAGTATGTCAACCTGTCAGTTTGGGACAGACAGAATGGAACAAACATTGGACTATTACTTGAAGAACGTGTTGCATACCAACAAGGACTCTTGAAGGTAAAGTTGATCTTGATCCTGATGTTCGTCCAAAAACAGATTATATGGGTGATTGTTGTTTGCTTACCTTCTTTGAGTACGGTTTGTCCACTCCAGTTGCTACTTTCAATGATGGCCAGAACACATCGAACCTGGAGTACAAGTACAGTGTCAATGAACTTTTGTTTTACCTCGCGAATGATATTTTGATGTTGCCTGAAAAGGATGCAGAGGCACATTGTCCAATCTTAGTCACAATCGAACCCTCTATCAAAAGAAAAAGGCTTTCCAGACTGATCAAGCCAAGAAGCAGAGGAGTGCATCGAGGAAGGAAATTCAGAAGGCCAACAAAGCTAAAGGAAAGGCCCGCGCTAGCACTTGAGGTATAGTTTGAGGTATAGTTTTCGTCAGAAAAGATAACTTCTTTAGCTAGGACTGAGTACTGTGCAATGGGTGCCTGCGAATGATGAATGACTGTGTACTTACCATCAGGTAAGATGATAGCTGTTCTGATTTCATTTTTCCTTCATTGATCATCGTGACACCTTTTCTTCATGAGAGGATTTCACCATGTACTTTCTATCAAGAGAGATGATGGTTTATCTAATCTGAAAATTTTGCTTTTAGTTGGCGCTTGAAATGTGCAATGTATTTTCATGTCTCCCATTGATGTCAAGTTCCGTATTTTCAGCTCACCACATGCACTGGTTTTGCTTTTTGTTGTTTCTTTGTAAGTTTCTTGTGATGGTCCCAAACTTTTGGAATGTGACATTTTGTTGCTTCCCGGTGAGAATTCAAAAATGCCAATGTTGCGAGGCAATCTGAGCATCCATGATGAAACTCATGGTGACCCAATTTTGGACTTTTCTTGTGTGAAGCATGAGCCTATCAGTTGAAAAATTTCTTCGTAGGGCACAGTTGAGCTTGCGGACTGATAATGTCTTGGCCAAGGTAAGATTTTTCTTACGGTGTTTCATTGACGCAGTTGTGAACACCACATTAGATGTCTCCCGGGGATAAATTAGAGCCGACTTAGGAATAACTTTTAGTGCCTCCGCTGCTTTGCCTATGGTGCGCCTTACGCAGTAGATGACTCTTCATTATGAATTTGTGCCGCGTTTCTATTTGCCGGCCGTACAGTATCGTGAAGAGCCTGATATCTACCTGTGTCTGGTGTATCTAGGCTCAAGGGTATTGGTCACTTGACCGCATGCAGAGAATCAAAAAGACGTGCTAGTGATTCCCTACCGTAGTGTAGAACGCTAGTGCCACTCGGGGCCCCCACCCCGTTGACGAACTTGTTCAATCAGGTCAGAGTGCAATTCGGTGGTGGAAGGTCAGAATGGCCTGAAACTTTGACACCCCCGACGCGATGAAGGAAAACCCCACACACCACAGAAAGTACAGTAACAGCTCTTCGAGCATGGCTGGGTGAGTTCGAGGTATCTCTCTTGATATTTGGCCCTTGAGCCAAAATAAGTCATTCCCAATCAAAATCAAAGCGCCAGAGCCAGAAGAGAAACAAAAACACTGAGGTGGTAACCTCACCACCCACTGATTTTGACTAAGCATCATGAACCCCCCTATTTCGGCACGGGGGGCAGCTTTGGCGGGGTAGCTAGGATTTCTATGACGCTATGATGCTATATGCAACATGATACACGTATATATGTTTTGTCGAGATTCAAACAGTTTGCAATCGCGGTCTTCAATCATTTCGTGCATGGCTTTGTTGCAATGCAGCTTTGCTTTGGGGTCAATCATCAGAGAGGTCAAAAGGTAACGGACATCATCAACTGACCATGGCTGATCTGCTTCTCCTCCCCCTGTGATATCATCCAAGTCAAAGGTAGGCAGGGTCTTGTATTTATAGCGACGGCGGCTGGGTTGGCTGATGGCTTTCTTAATGTGGAGCCCAAATGTGCCATACTTGCCGAATTCAAGATGGCAACAACTTTCGGCTGGCACTTCGTAAGTTTCCTGACACATCTCCATATCCACCTTCTTGTAGCCACTGAATTTGTGCTTCATGGACCCCAAAACACCGACATTCTTTTTGACCTTACAGCACCTGCCATCTTGTCGATAGAAGCGTTTGCTCCTTTTGGAATTCTTGATGCCATAACAGTCCTCCTTGGAATCCACCTCCTTGCAATAGCAAGTGTACCTCTTGTCAACATGATGGGTGGATTGGGTGGCCTTCAAACCGTTGCTGAAAGCACGGTAAGCTTTTACCTGGCCGATGGTCAACAGGATGATCGCGATGTGCAACTTCAATATGACAGCGCTGTGAGTGCTTCACAAACAAACGAGGGATGTGATGAGGTGTTAGTTTTGAGCTAAAAAAAAAGCAACATCCAGCTTTGAATATCACAAAAAGCACCCACGGAGTCCAATGCTGACCTGTGGGAACTGGTGTCTGGCAAGCGCCCGCAACTCAAAAATAATGACATGAAATGATGACTGAATGACCTTTTTTTCTCTGATCAAAGCTGGGGTCCCAAACAAGCGAATAAAAAGCCCTCTGGGCTGCAGCGATTGGTCAGAAAGATTGCAAACCTGCAGATGGGCAATTGCGGTCGCTTCCCAAACGTCTCTGATATCTGATCTTTAACCAGAGAAACTTACGTAGCAAAGTACTATCATGTCTAACACCTTCATTTTTAGTGAATTTTCTTCGGGATCGGCAACATCGATCACTGGCTGGCTCCTACTTGGCTCAAGGTGAGACATGCAGATTCTGAGTGGACGGCATAGGGCGTGGACGGTTCTTTGGCTGATGGAATTTTGCGAAACCATGTGTCCCAAGTTTTCCAAAATGTTCTCTATAGGATTCAAAATGTTCAACATGTTCACCATGCATTCAAGAATGAAAAGTTGTGGTTTTTGGTTTCTCAATCTTCCATTCAAGTCTCCGATAGCTGTAGAATCTTCTTGTTTTCCGTCCAGAACGACAACCTGTTAAGCTTCCAGACGTTGAGTTCATGTCATCATCAATTCCTCTGAACGGTTCCTGGAGGGACATCGTGGCAAGATCAACAGAGGGGTCAATAGTGGATCAATGCGCTCCAGTCATCAATGAATGTCGGATACATAGAGCCTCATAATACGTGGAAACTTGGGCACAGACTTGATCACGTGATACTCTAAGAGTACTATCAGCAAGAAAACAGGTAGATTGGATGCAGAAAAGACCATTTGGTGGTCTATATCAATTGCAGTGGCCAAGGGGTTTGATAAGAAAATACAGTAGATTCTTCAAGCATTGCTGGTAGAATACAATGATGATGTTTAAACAGGTGTACTTAACACAGAATCTGATGCTGACAACATGGCCCGTCAGCGGATTCCTATCACCAAAAGCATGGCCAAAACTATTCATGTGGAAGAAACTACCCCAAGACACCAACACAAACATCTCCAAAAGTCATGTCGCCGTTCCTGCACCACAAAAAATCACTGAAGAAATAAAACACTAGAAACATTCCCTGTCAATACAACCAACCAAAAAAGAACATTCCAGTTCTCACCCCCCATCAGTGCCCCAACTCGCCGACGCCTTGGGGATTTTTCAAGGAGGCGAGTTGGTCAACATGGCGAGGCTTCGCCAAGGTCCAAGGTTCACGGAACACCATGGAGCTGAAAACATGGCAAAGGCAGTCATGCAAAACATGGAGGTTTCTTTTTTTGCCGGGAAAAAACTTGAAGAAACGTGGAGTTGTTTCATGTTCAAAATTCTGGATGCAAATGGAAGTCTCCATGCGTCCGTACTGTCTTGCAGTTCGCAAGCGTGCAAGCTGAAACCGAAAACCACGAGAAGAGAAGAAATCTGGCACTTCGCTGCCAGTTGCAACCAGTCCATGCTGCTCATCCTAGTTTTACAAACGTCGACCATTCAAAAAAGGCAGCGCAACATTTGGTCGCTGCTTCTTTGCAAAGTCGTCCCGCTTGGACAACTGGACAACGAGCATCGTTGCCGGACACTCGCCGATTTGCAAAGTCACACCTGTTGCTACGGACAGCAATGCCATGGGCTGCATCAAATTGCAAGTTTGCTGACAAAATGAACACAACAGTCACAACAATGAGCTCTTTGTCAGATGCGCCAATGGTTTTTCCATCACTGCAACCCGTCCAGGACTCATTTTTGCCAAGCCTTGCTCTATCCGTACCACATTCGTGGTTACTCTCACAGCCAATCATGGCAACATCTGTGACTGCCCCAGCAGCCGCTCCAACGTTCAACTTTAAAAATCTGGAAGTTCAAACTCAACCAGAAGCTCAATCAGCCGATCAGTATTGCAGCCGCACCCCTGCAACAATCAAACATCCTTCATCTATGTTGCGAGAAATTTCTTATCAAGTTGACATCATGCAATTATAATCTATATGATCTGATTTTATAATATACATACACATTCCATATATGTATATATGTATGTATATACGTAATACATCACCACCTTTGTAGCTCTTGTCCTTACAGCCAAATCAAACGCTCAAAAAAAAACAAGCCGCCACCTACACCGAGCTTGGACCATGCTGGGCAACACTTCCCAAGCCTCGGCAGCGACAGCGTGCTGCTAACGGTGAGGGTTTTCTGAAACGGGGGAAGTCTGCATGAACAGCACAGCGCACCGATTGTTGGTTCAGGTGATTTTCGAAATGAATTCCATCTATGGACATTAGAAACATGCATCCTAAAAAATACATCAAATCTACATTAAACTTCAACTCCCCTCTGAAGTTCAGAGAGTTTTTTGCTCGGGTCTTCCAAGCACTAAGTCTTCATCAGCCCCTCTCACGGTTATGAGCCTGCAGGACACATACAGTTTCAATAAAAAAATCACATCAATGGTGCCTTCGGGAGCCTCCAATTCCGACCGCAAATGTTGGGTGAATTGCATCAGCGGATCCTCAGCACAAAAAGAACAAATTTGGCCAAGTGACATAGAAAAAAACCACGACACACCTTCCAATCTTACATGTTTCTTCCAGTCAACACTGCTACATCTACAGGGATATAGGGATATATTCTGGTTAATTCTAGTGTGTTTTTTGTCCCAAGTTTTCAGGTTTCTTGACACTTTGTGACTGATTGGACCGTCATCCCTTCGTTTTCCAAGTGTCTTTTTTCCAGCCCGGCTGAAGCTGACTTCGTCCCGCCATCGACGGATCGATCCCAGAGTCCAGGGGCCTTGTCGCTACCAGGCACCTCCAGAGGTGTGCGGGAAACCTAAATTACAAAAGCCTTCCAAACTCCTGAAATTTCCTGTTCGAAAATTTAGCCATCTATTCTTAAACAGGATAATTCCAGGATAATGTTTTGATTTTTTTTGATGTCCCGAATTTCCTCAGTGGCTCCTGTCTCTCAAAAAAGTTCTTCGTTTTTCCAAGCAGCTGAGATGGAGCTGGAAAGTTCGAAGCCTGGACAGATTTATTTTGGGTTGGCGCACCCCAAAAAAATGGTGTGTGTTAAAAAAACGAATCTCATTTAAACAAAAAGTGCAAAGAGACTTCTAAAAAGAAAACAGTTTCAAAACAATCTTCCACTTTTTCTGTTTCTATTTTTTGGTAACTTTTGCTTAGTGTTTGCTATTGTCGTTGTTTGATGTTACCATCATTCCATCACCTTCCCAGTCATGGAAAAGCCATGTTGCACTGCCGCACCACACCTGAGGTATATGTCGCATCAAGGTACACTTCCGCAATGCGAACACCTCGCACCACATCTGAAAGAACCAACAACTGTCCTTGCCTTAGAATATATGAATCTTTTGGGGAGGGGTTGTCTCAAAAAAAAAAACATGAGCTTTGAAACAAACTCAAAAATGGGAAACTGTTTGGATGTTTTTTTGGGGGGGTTGTCTCATCTCATTTTGAAGACACACACATTTCCAACTGCAGAGAATTCGTTGCAGCTCTTTTCGGTGTCGGGGGAAAGGCCTCATCTCGAAGAGAATCCAAACCTTCTGCATGCGCTTCCTGCGGTCACAGACTGGCATCACCATGTTGGTTGAAGTATCAGAGTTCATCATATATGTCCAGGACCCCTCAAAAACCCCTTGAAATTAGGTACGAATCCTACTATCAGACTACCATCCTGGTTCCGAACTCGTAAATGATCTATAGATTTGATTTTTTTTCCAAGTCTTGGTGGTACTTAACTTCTATCCTTGTATTGCTTTGTCACCCTTTGCAACCTCCAAATATCCACCTTTTGTGGAGGAAAATCATATCCTGCTGTCTTCGAAGCTGTAACTCAAACCACAATTCACGTTGCCGAAGCTGTCGAACCACCTGCAACGATGGAGAAGGAACGAATTTCAGGCAATGTTGTATGCAAAATCTGTAAGAAATGCAGCCTAACCCGAGCATATCATATCAACTGATTAACTATATATGATATGTATTGATATGTGTACATATTTGAAAAAAAGAAGTTCCATGCAAATGCTTCGCAATAGAATCTTTTGCTGGAGCGAAAATCTGACTCTGACAACTCAAAAAAAACCTCAGACTTCTGGCGCAACTCATCTTCCAGGATCGCACAACGAGACACGCGAAACGGCATGCTCTGCATGGATTCCTGGTCAGTAAATCAAGTTTTGAAGGATCGGGTTTTAGGCCCAACTGTTTCTTCAAAAACTTGTCCACTGGATACCCTTTTCTATACATCTCTATATTCAGATTTTCCCAGTTATCAACTTGTTTTAATCAGCTGGTGAATCTCCCCTTCCACCAATCAGCGCTGCTCCCACACCTGGCTCTTTGGCCCGCGTTTACTTGCTTGCTCCTTGCCGCCGTCCAGTGGCACCGGACGGATTCCCCCAAAAAAAAACGGCAGCCGGGCGTTTTTTCGCATGGGGGCGTTTTTTCGCATGGCAGCAAAAACGAAAAACGCACGATGTCGTCCTGCAACTTCAAAAGCTCTGCTTGTAGGGACTGGCACTCCTGGCAATATCACTGAGTATGGAAATTGATTCCTTCACCAAAAAGGTGGCAAAAAACATGACATCATCCCACCAGAACTAGAACCAGTCCATTGAAACTTCACATTCCATCAACATCAGTGGCCTCACTCAACCATGCGGGATCGTCACAATGCTCCGGCCAACCTTGGGATTGAATTGCTTGGCTTGTCGTTTGTTCCCCTTTCCCCCAAGGAAATTCACGGTTCGTCAGCGCTTAGGCACCACACCGCATGCTTTGAGTTCCGCAGTCTTCAGTTCCAGTTCAGCCTCTGCTTCCTGTAGCCACAGTCAATGATCACATGTGTTTGTTGGAGTTTCATTGAAAGATCAACAAATCATGAATCATATGGGAAAGAGAAAACATAAAACCTACAAACAATCTGAAAATGTCATCCACAATTCCCTAGACTTTTTGTAAAAAAAAACATACAAAATCAACAAACTGCAGCAGGTGCAGCTCTCCAAAAATTTGACAAATCCCAACAAAACCAAGCCAAACCAACGATTTTTTGTGGTACCTGCAACTCCAGCCGCAAGGCTTCAGCCATTTGAATCAGACCGCGCCGAAGTTCTTTGTTTTTGGAACGGCTGACGGTGGGTGAAATTTCATCTTTCTTCGGCAGAAGTAGAAAGATGCAACAAAATTGGAGACTCCAAAATCACCGGTGTTGACCTGTGTGAAACTGTCAGGTTTTCAACCATTTGCATGGGATATTCTTTAAGAACAGTAGGATATGGTCAACTCGGTCGTCTGGGATGCCTTTTTTGCATTTGCCAAATTGCCATGATTCGACTCAGTGTGGCTTCAGAGTGTCAAGTCAAAACCGACGAAATCTCTGACAGCAGATACTACGTATACACCCCTGAAATTCAATATCAAAAAAAAACACGATGAAACACGTGGAACAAGTATTCCGGGAAGAGGAGATTCCTTTTGGAAAACCATCATTTGCGTTTTGCGGCTTTGTTAG
Organism: Breviolum minutum Mf 1.05b.01; assembly: GCA_000507305.1. Taxonomy (NCBI): domain Eukaryota; class Dinophyceae; order Suessiales; family Symbiodiniaceae; genus Breviolum; species Breviolum minutum. The sequence continues at coordinate 9,398 of DF242902.1, read as the reverse complement.
ATTTCGGGGAGAGTTCAAGTCTTCGGCCAAAAGAAAATTTCATCATGCCTGAAGCATGTCAAACAAGAAACCTGAAAAACCATCCGATCAAAATAAGACAAATTTCATCAAATTTCACACCAAAGAAACATCATCACCACCCCTCGAGGCTTTTAAGCGAATCAATGCTGAACCACCTTTTCAATTTTCCCAACAGACAAACCCATAGACGTTGGTCGGTTCAAACGTTGCTCGGTTCCCCTGCTTGAGACGTGTGATTGAAGCGCTCGGCTGAGTTCAAAGGCTCAGACTCATCGCTTCCTAACGTTTCCCCCGTTTTTTTGGAAACGGTTTCCTCGCATGTGCATCGGACTTGTTCTTGTTGTTGTTGTTGTTGTTGTTGTTGTTGATGTTGTTGTTGTTTCAATTGTTGTTGATGTTGTTGTTGCTTCAATTGTTGTTGGTGTTGTTGGACCATATGAACACAAGACGGTCACGCAGGGTGGGTTCGTGTTTTTTTTTTTCGCGGGAGATATTTTTTTTGGTAAGGGTAGATAGAAATTAGATTTTGAGAATTGTATTAAGATACGTGAGAAGATTCGGAGTATATAGATAATTTGTAGTTGAGTCTTATTTGAGTTTATTGATGATTAAACTGTTTGATTATGATGGTTGACTGCCGGCATAGGGATTCCCTTTTGACTAAAAAAAGAGTTGGAAATCAGTGACACATCAAGAAACTCTCTTCCACTTCTTCATGCCTCACCTCCTTTCCCCGTGGATCCGTGACTGCACTATTAGAAGGGACATCGGCCCAAAAAATTACCAAACGAATGTTCATCAAGTTTCATATCCCCCCCAAAAAAAAAATGGGTCCTTGCTTTAATGACTGTACCAAAGAACTACTGGTGATGGTTCAGAAATACCAAACAACCACCTAAATTGGATGTATGAAGCCCGTCGTAAATAATGATAGATTTTCAACTACCGATGCCCCTCAACTGGTGAGGAAAAAACGCCTGGATTTCAGGTTGCCATCAACAGTACCAACCAACCAACCAACCAACCAACCAACCAACCAACCTCCCCCTATCCGCCTCCAAGTACATACAAACAATCTGCTACCACAGCTGTGGCATCCCAACGGGCACAACTCATCTCGGGAAGCTCCTTGCAGCCCACAAGGCTGCCAAGGATTTGATCCTTAGGATCCTTTAAAGGTAAGGTGGATATAGCGGATATAGCCCTTAGTCATTCCAGGATTTCTGGCCATTCATACATGGATTTTTGGGGATGGAGGAATCGGAAGAGAATTCTGAATTCTATAGTTGTTCTATATACACTGGAAAATCCAATAGATATTAATCACACTCCTGACACTGGAAATCATGATGCCAACTAATGTCAAGATTGCCTCGTTCCGTCACTCAGCTCCTCCCAAGACCCCGTCATTGGATCAAAGCGTTCCGCAGATTGGAGAACCTTGGCGTAAATCCATGGCTTTCACAGATCAAAATTTGCCCTCCAATTTTTGTTCACCGTCCTCTGCCGTCTTATTCCAAACATCTCTAAACATCAAAGTTCTCTTCCGAAGATTCACTTTTAGGGAAGAGAAGCCGAAAGCAAAAATTTCAAGTCCAAGTGGCTGATTCACCATCTCCCCCACCACACACCTCACATCCAAGCGAGGTTTGTAAACCATTCCAAGGTCATGGAGAAATTTGTTGCGGGTGGCTTAGGAGTTTCGTAGGGTTTATGTTGGGTTCACCCCCCACCCGTTGCCGATTATTACATTTTTCGCAGGGAATCCCAACCGAAACCTTCATTTGCCACTGCTACCGGTAGGGGGTAGATCCAAATTTATGCTTTTGATGAGCTGGCTTTGTGGCTTTTACAGCTTTAGTCATTAGTCTTTTCAGGGCAGTTTTGAAGGGTGCTCAAGAAGGTCGAGGTAATGTAAAACACTGGGGGAACAAAAAAGTTTGATCAGGGAACGAAAAGCACCAAAGGGGGAGGAAAAACCCCCGACCCAAAAAGCACCCCTATGTAAATATCCCTATGTTTTCTATCAAATTGCACTTCAAAATGTGCAAAACGGAGTTACCACCCCTCCAGTACCAATCCAGATTCATTTTTCCGCTCCCATTCTGAGGCACCAAGCGTAGAGGCAACCAGCTACCACACCAGCAACACTGGACCAACCTGGCAATGGTTGAAAGGATTGAAGAGTTTCAACTGAAGTGACTTGAAGGAAGCTTGTCCACAACAACACAACAACAACAACAACAACAACAACAACAACAACAACAACAACAACAACAACAACAACAACAACAACAACAACAACAACAACAACAACAACAACAACAACAACAACAACAACAACAACACCATCAATCAACACCTTCAATCAACACCTTCAAACCCATGGCAGGCATCACGTGGACTGGCCATCGGCTGAAGCCCCTCCCAATTGCCATGCAAATTCAACAGCTCAGCAGAATTCAAAACCTCAACCGCTGTTGTCCACTGCAGCTGACCCTTCCACGATCCCCTGAAAAAATATGAGATGCTCCGCAACAGCCCCCTTTAAGGGTTCCAAGGGCACCACAGAGCGTCCGTCTCCTCCGCCGCAAACGAACCTAAAGCTACTGCTTCTGACCTCTCTCACAACTTCTTATATACTTTCACATCTATATACTTCTTGATTCCTTGATGCAATATCTACAAATCAAGTTTAACATGTCAAAATAACACCGTCCAAGTCTGTTTCTCTCTGAACTTCACGATTTCACAATGCAAACCCATCTAGTTCGGAGGCAGGCTTTCATCCATGTCTGGAAATCACTCAGCATCCAACCATCTTTCTTCTATGACAGCCGAGGCTGCACGAATTCGTCGGTAGGACATTGAGGGTAAGACCTGACGATTGACGATTGGACTCACAACTGAAGCCACATCCTTCTGTCTGACGTTTTGCTTCATAGATTTTTGGGAATCTGGACAGTCCAACTTCTTGATTTGCGTTTTATCAAATTTGAAGCAGAACCGGTAAGAACAAATTGAGTGAATATCTTACCATTGGTAAAAATGGATGATATAGGAATCCAAAATCACTACTCGGAATCCGTTTGAATCAACGATTTCCTCGCAGATTCGTTTGGAAAAGGTGCTAAAAAGCACCTCCCAATGATCATCTCGAAGTCGTTCGGCGGAGCCTCAACAGGTGGCAAAAATGAAGGTCAACTTCTCAGGGTGAAATCTGCGTGTTATTTCCAATGCCCGTATTTATAGGACAGTTTTGGAAACTATAATAAACTGTTGTTTTCCATTTTGCTTAATACTATAAAACTATACAACACTATTTATAGGACAGTTTTTTCCAATACAGTATTTATAGTATTAAATATGTGTTGTGTGGTTTTGGACAAAACAAAAATGTGGAGTTTGCAACTTCATTACTTGATTGGAAACCATCTTGTATTAACTTCTCAACTCGCACTTTCAAAACCAAGCGGCTTAGCGGTTGCTGACCGTCACCACCACCAGCCACACAAAAGGAGCCATCAATGACAGCGCTCACTGCACCTCTTTAAGATAGAAGTGTAAAATTTTAATGTATCCCTCAAATCATCTTCGCTTCCTTTACAAGGTCTTTTTCCACTGAATCAATGGGAGGAACGATGTTTAAAAGAGTGAAGCACCTGAACGATGTCGCAGCATCGGGCGGAGCATCTCCCAAAGATTCAGCGCTGGATTGAAACGTTCGGCAGAATTCAAAGGATTGCCTTGGTTGTTTTCTTTTCTGAAATGAGATGCGCAAACATATATAAACATCTCAGACTTTGACCCTTCCAGCTTTTCAATGATTGACGGATCACGCTACAGCTGTGACTCCCAGCAGTTCGATGATGTTCCAAGTTAAACCCCCAAAATCATCCCAATGCCTTGCCAAAAAGTATGAAAAAAAAGTAGTACAGTGAAGGTTTAAAGAACATGATTGAGCCTAGACACTGGTATTGGCACCACCACAAACGTACACGCAACCGTTGAGCGCTGCACCTGCAATCGACCAAATCATTCACCCAGATTTGATGTCAGGAAAGTTGCTCCGACCTGCCGCTTCTCGTCGACCTTCTGCCATCGATGGCAGCACCTCCCATTCCATTCCACCAGGATCAAAGCGAGCGGCACTGGAAAGTACCGTAGATCCATCCTTAACTCTTTTTCGACTGAAGAAGCAACATAAGCAAAACACTGCTGGTTGGTCGGTCTTAGAGTCGTAGTGGGATCCTCAAGATATCATGGCCTTCACATAACACGCTCTAACCCCACATCCCCAAACATCCTGCTTATTTGGCTCACCTTCATGCAAACATGAACCAACTATCAACCATAAGGGCTGAGACATATGGAAACCTACCTTGGGCCTTGCTGGGATTCCCATCTAAACGTCCACCAGGTCGCTTGGCCACCGCAAACATAGAGACATCCACGAAGAACGGTGACCGTTGCATCTGACCGCTGCTCTGGCATTGGAGCTATGGCCTGGCTATACCGTAGATATGTCGCACCGGGAAGATACCAAGTGACAAGTCTATGTTTTAAGTATTTATACAGTGAGTTTCAGTGTGTGTATATTACGACACATAGTTTAAGGGCTGTGATTTGTCCATAAAAGATGTAAACCTGGCACCTACCACCTGAAATCACTCTTGGAAAACATCACTTCTCCGTCCCCGGACATTGGACCTCCCAGGCACTTGGCAGCGTGATGGAATCTATCTGTCTACCCAAGTCCAGGCGCTCCACCTCAACGTCTTCAGAAACCAGCCAAAAACCATCGGCAAAAGGGGAAACCATGACATTACACCCTAGGAATTTAACGTGCATATCCGAAATGATGGTTAAGAAAAGTCCAGGGATAGGATGTCATGGTTAAGACCATCTTGTCGCTGCGATGGTTTGGAAAAGGAATCTTCTCTCAAATATGGCCAGACTAACTCCCTCCATGTCACGAAAGACCTTAACACATAATCATTCACCAAGCACCAACGAACCATTCAATTCCCTGTCAGAACCTCTTCCGAAAAAAAAAATCAACTCGTCCAAGGCACAGTGTTTCCCATGTTTTCAGGCTGTCCAGTGAAAGTTCCTGCCAAAAAGGCGAGACAGATAAAACAAGTAGTTCTCCTTACCTCGTTGGATTCCTGGGGATGATAAGGATTTTCAGACAACCCCAAAACCGCTGCATCGCTGCCCCAGCGCAGCTGCCCGGAGCTGCACACCTCTCACTGGGCTGGGGCTTCTTTGGCACCCACCACACACGTAAAGCTTCATGAAGCTGGCTTTTATGGGTTCCACCAGCCGTGAGAGCGCCGCAAACACCTCCAGGGCCCCCCCAAGGGGTTGGGCTCTTTTTCGATGCGAATACTTCCCATTTTCCCAAGGTCTGTAGATTCAACAACGTACAAATCCCTAAAGCCTCAAGATTCTTGACTTCTTCAAAGCTATTTTGTGCCTCCTCGGTTTCTTCTCCAATATTGAAACTGGCTGGTTTTGTGTGATTGCTATTTAGGCTCAAAAGTTCTACCTACTGAACATACTCTTGTTGAACACAATATATCATAATATAAATATATACAACTCGAGATCATGACCCATAGACATAGATACATGCATCATCTATCAAGTTTTTTCGGCACTTTCAGAACCTTGATTTGATTCACTCAGACCTACAAGGTCTAACGATCTGCTTACTGAAGGGACCTGAAGCCATTTGGATTAAGGAATTCTGACATCAGAGTGGGCCTGTGGCGATGTCCTCTCCAGTGCAAAAACCGAAGGCAAACCCGAAAACCTTGGAACAAAGGCTAGGCCATCTTTGTTGCAAGAAAAAAAAACTAACGACAGTTTCCCTGGCTGGTGCGTGCAAAGGCGTGACAAATATGAATTTCCATGTACAATAAAGATATACAGACATACTCTCCTGCATGTATGTTTTGTATGTACTTACTTACTTATGCATGTAAGTGCCTAATGTGCATGCAAACAAGTAAGCATCAATAAATTCTTACATGAATAGATAGTCAATTCCAATCCACAAATATGCTGTACGGAATATCATCCTAACTTAGCAATTCTCCGAAAAAAAAAAAATGTTCCTAGCCTCATCTCAGTTTACTGAAGTTTACCTGAAGTAAAACCCATTCGAAGGCCCAAGGTGCTGCACCATTGGAAGCAAAAGCCCTGGTTCCAAGGCACCTTCCAAGGCCTCAACCATGGATGGATGGATCGATAGGGAGATAGCTGGCTCCACCCTTGAAGATTAACGGAGCTTTGGTGATTTCTAGGGGGATTTGTAGGTGATTTGTGTGGAATATGATCATATTCCTTTCTTTTTATGGGTGATGGCTGTAGGTGAACCTGCCGTTAATCTTCCAGGCTACAGGATAGTTTGTTTTTGCCGTCTCCAATGATCAGATCTTTTTTGAAGACCTTTTTTCAAAATCAACTGGCCAATTCATGAGCCGGTTGGAAGTCTTCATTGAATTGGCTAGCTTGTCAATCTCAGAAAAAAGAACATCCGCCATAACCAACCTTCCGGACCACAGAAACATCCTGAGTGTCGGGCATCTACTCTTTCCAAGTCTGGATCATCCAAGCCTCAAAAACATGGATTCATCCTATAGGAATAACTCTCTCCGGATTCCGGTGGTGGAAAAGTGAGGCAGACACTGTGCACTTTTGAGGTTTCCAAAAATGAAACGTAAAAAACAAATGAACATAAGCCCATTCAACAAATCCACCAAGGAACCTGCAGGGTCTTCGATGAAGTCCAAACATTTTCCGGAGGCCAAATAGTGTCTTAAAACACTGAGTTCCTGCCCCATGTTGATAAATCCTGCCTGCCAAATAATCCAAAGTGCACAGATGATATGGGTGTTTCCAAAATAGTGGTACCCCAAAATGGATGGTTTATAATGGACAACCCTATTAAAATGGATGATTTGGGGGTACCACTATTTTCGGAAACATCCATATGTTCTTCCAAAACAACTTCAGACATGAAACAACTTCGCATGACTCAGCATCTTCCTGCCTCCAATTTCTGCACGCGCCTCGTTAGGCCTTGAAGCACGGACTCTTCCGTAGTGGACGTAGGTTCCGCACATGTCATTCCTGAAGGTCACTGGCAGTTTTTGCACAAAAAAACTGCCACCCTTCGAATGAAACATTCCGAAAGATTCCCATTTTTGCAACTCCAAATTACATCCCAGGTTCGGAAACCGGCAGAAACAGCTGGTGCAGATTTGCCCTAAATGGATCGGTTGAAATGTGGATGGATACTGACATTTTGGAGACGATGTGAAATGGTATTGTAGTTGTAGTTTGAACAAATTTCAAATTGGGCGTCACTTTCTTTGAGCCTTTGTTGCTTCGAAGAACCACCTACGTTTTTTTTGCCGACTGGATCAAGTAAGTAAGCCATGCGAAAACCAGCCATCACAAAAACAGACAAGCCCCTTTTCTTTCAAAAAAAAATGATTGATACAGTTTGGGGGAAAAAATCCAGTGTTTTCACAGACAAAATGAGTTCCTCCCCCTGTTGTTGTTCTTTTTGGTGTTGCTGGCTCTCAATTTCAGTTTGGTGGTGTCAGTGGACAGCCGCAATCCGTGAAAAGTACAATACGGCCGAAACCTTTTGCGTCGATGCGTTCAATTTGTCACACATGAAATTGAAGATGACAACGGTCATGATGATGATAATCAGAAATAACAAAAAAAATAATAGTCATAATAACAACAATAATAATAAAAGCAACAATTCAAAAAATAATAACAATAATAACAGCAATAATAATAATAATGATGAAAAAACAATGATAATGGTCAAAATAATAATAGTAATACGAATAATGATAATGATAACGATAAAAAAATTAAAAGAAGAAAAAATAAAACACAAAAGGTAACAATAATAACAAACACCAAAATAATAACAATCAAAATAATAATGATAATAATAATAAAAATAAAAATAATACTGAAAATTAGAAATACATAAAGTAACAGTAATAAAAAACAAAATTATAGTAACAAAAAACAATCGTTATTATAATAACAATACTAAAAATCATAATCAAAAATGATAATAAAAAAAATAATACTAATTAAAATAATAGTAATCATGACAATAAGAATGACAATCAATAAAATAATCATAACAATAAAATCATAATAATAGAAGTAATAATCATAACAATAAAAATNGTTTAAGAAAAATAAAATAAATTTTGAACAACAACAACAACAACAACAACAACAATTATAATAATAATAATACGAAGAAGAAGGGTGATGACAACAAAAACAATAACAATACAATAACAATAACCGTAACAGTACGAGCACCAGTACCAGCAACACTAACACTAACAAGAATGTAACAAGAACAACAATAATAACAAAAAAAATAGTGATAACAAAAGTGACATCTACAATAAATGAATGCTGACTGCAATTCCAAAATGTGAGTTGAAACTCCTTCATAAACATTCTCTCGGTTTCCACGAATTCCAGTTCCTGGGAACTGTCGGTGTTAGTTCTTACTGTCCGAACTAATGACAATGAGCCTCGAGCACGCACGGCATGAGCTCAAAAAAAAGGACAGAGAGTGTAGGAGAAAAAAGTTGAAAAGGACAATCAAATCCTGGACCAACCCAAATGGTGGCGAGCAGGATATGATATTGTAAAATTGGAAAAAAATTTATCCAATCTAGGACCAACCTGAAACTACTTTTTCTTGCAGTGAAGTCAAACCTGATGATAATCGGCATGCTTGGAGACTTTGATCGACGGCCTGGAACGATTTTCTTTGCTCCCCTACTGAAGTTTCATAGTGAAGAAGGAATTCTCTTGGGCATCCATGACCAGTCTGGCAGAAGAGCAAGTCATCGCAGTACAGTTTCTTGGAAGTCAATGCAGAGTGAAAAAAGAAGGAAGAAGAAGATGCTTCTTCTGCACTATGTAGCTCGAATCTTTGCGATGGATTTTGACTATTTCCTGTTGAAATTAAAGTCAGAGCCGAGTTAGTTGCATACATACTGAGACCTAAAGCTTGTTTCACCTTTTCAGCATGTTTCTTTTTGCTGATCGTTTTTTTTGTTTGCGATCTTTCTGGGAGGCCGGGCCCGACCCCTTCGTGAAAGGGGGGGCTTGAGGGGGACCTTAAGGTGACCTTAAGGTCACCTTAAGGTCCCCCTTATGCCTCCTCCCCCCCCCCCGACGAAGGTCTGAAGCCTTAAGCGCCCCCTTAAGATGACCTTAAGCCCCCCCTCATTACAGGTTTGGACATGTGTAAAGTATGTACCACAGGACACATTCCGCAGCACTTTAAACAGGGGTTACATTACAGG
>DF242901.1:39015-49011 GCA_000507305.1 Breviolum minutum Mf 1.05b.01 | reverse complement strand
CTTTGGATTTTTGTTCTTTGTGTTTTGTTGTGTTTCTTGTTTTTTGCGTTGTTTTTCCCAACGTTTTCCAAGTTTTTTGTTGTGGTCCCACTGTTTATGAGATGGAGGTCGCAATTTATGAGATGGCCGTCGCAACTTATGAACTGGTAAAGCGCAACAAAAAATCAGCTGCAATCAAGAATGCATCTGCCTGGGACTAACCCAACACATTGAGGTTCACAAGAATTCACGGACCAGCTCAGTGATTTGAGTCTGCTCGCCACCAAACGCGCCGCCTCGAAAAGGGTTGAAACTTTGGCAAAGAGGCGAGCACACCCATTTAAAGTCTGAGAATAGGTCAAAGACAACACGTGCCGCAAAGTGCTGTACTTGTTTCTATTGTGTTTTGGAATCCAGAACGCAAAATATAGCAAAAACCACAGCGCGGAGCGTTTAGTTGGACCCAGTGAAGGAACTAAACCGTTAAAACTCGAGAAATCAGCGTTTAGTTAGATTTGTCCCGCATTTCAATAAATCTTTGAATAAATTGTCTTTAAATTTTAAGCGTTCTGGCAAAAACCGCCTTCCCACCACAGTGCGGAGCGTTTAGTTGGTGTTTTGCTGGGGTTGTCGCGTTCCAAAATCGTGTTTTTTCCACAGCGCGGAGCGTTTAGTTGGTGTTTTTGCTAGGTTTGGTCACACCAAAAATTGCGTGTTTTTCCACAGTGCCGAGCGTTTAGTTGGTCTTTTCCTAGGTTTCGTGACATGAAAGCTTGCTGGAGTTGAACAGGTGTATCAGGTGAGGCGAATGATCAAAGATCGGGCGGGAGGTCGCCAATGGGAAAACCTCTATTTACTGCACAATTGGGGTGGGAAGTTGCTAAAAGGAAGGCGCAGTATTTGGACCAGCTCCAGTTTGACGGAATACGAAAAAAGTACATGACAAGCACAGTCTTGTGTGATTTTCGCTGAAACCACCACTTGTTAAACAAAATTCCCAGCCGTAAACAAACAACTACTTGGATGGTCGGTGCTGGTTGTAAGTAGTTGGCCTACTTATAACATATGTTAAACCAAACTTGTAGAAGTTAGCTTGGCTGAACTTAGCTGAGCACTTGGGAGACTTAGTAAGTTCAACTAGCTAACATCAACAAGTGCCTCTGTGGTACTTAGCATTGTTTTTGTAAGTTCAACCGTCGAACTTAGCTAAGTTCAACGGTCGAACTGAGCTAAGTTCGACCTGTTGGACTTAGCAGTCCTCAACTTAGGCTGTGAAAGTCAATAATGACTTTACTTTACATTGCAATCAAATGTGCTTTTCGAGCAATGCGTTTACAGGAAAACTCAATTTCAAGGCTGCGTTGTGACGCCTGCCAGCGTTTGAGCCGTATTTAGGTAGATATATATGAAGTAAATATGATGTTTACATATGTATAAGTGTGAATTTTGATAAGTTGTAAATAACATCTTAGTGGTTTAAATGTGTACGTGTGCATTTAAATCATTCTTTGCAGTGCATGGTTTTCGTTTCAAGAAAAACATTGACACATTTTCCTTTCGGCTTTTGACTGCTGTACGAAGATGTCTCATCAGAGATTTGAAATAGACAATACACCTTTTTTGAAGACAATTTTGTGGAAAAAATGTTGGTTTCGCCGAACTCCTTTTTTTTCTCAATCGGCCTCGGGTTAAGTCGACGGGGCCATTCCCACGGTTGAAAAGGGACGCCAAAAATGACATATGTTATGTCACAGCAAGATCGAACCTTTTTTTTCGGTGAGGGTTCGATTGAAGTTACCCCCCATTGATTCCGTGCGACCGAGAAAAAAGCCATTTGAGGAATCTTTGTTTAACAATTCAGCATTTGAATGACAAAAAACCGTGACATGAACACTTCATGGTCGCATGAGTGCATCGCAAGGTTCGATCAATTCCCGAAAGATGCCTTAAGAATCTTTCATTCATCGCGCCATCCCTCATGATGATCCTTGACCATTCAATACAGCTTTGAAATTTGATTTAAGTTTACATGTTTAACTTGAAATTGAGCAGAGAAACTGGTGTAACACAACATCTTTCTCACACCAAGTGATCTGAATCAGCAAAGGACATATTCGTCCTCGTCAGGATCATCGCCTTCTGCCGCAGGCAATCCTGCACCACCACCACCACCACCCGCAGCAGCACTTGATGCTGCAGGTTCGCAGCTTCCGCAATTCAGCCTGCAGCGATCATCACCAGGGCCATCTTCTAAAGCTAGCTGCTGTCCACGGGTATCCAACGCTGGGCGGGGTAGGTCTTCCAACATTTTTCTCTTCACATGCTCCAGGGCATACATCATAGGTGGCACGTAAAGGATTTGCAGAGGTGCTTGGCAACGGTTCAGGTCTACAACTGACAGCAGCACCTGCAAGGTGAGGTGGACAATGCATTTTCATACACAAGGTGGTGGTTTGCAACATTACGCTTGACATGAACAGAAAAAAATGTTTATTTATATATGTATTCATTCATGTATATTAATATATTGAAATTTAATGCGTTGACATCTGTAAACAACTCGTTGTTTAGAGATTCAAAAATTGGAAGGTACATATTTTTATAGATATATATTTGTTTTTTGATGAAGATATGACTTGTGGAATGAACATGTCCACTAAAACTTTGACACCACATGTTTTTGTGTGTGTGGAGTTTGCGTTCATGTCTTTGAGAAGATTCACAGCTGCCTCCAACTCAAAGACGCCAACATAACTGCAGGTTCTTGGGTGGTCAACTCCAATGTAGGTGCAGTTGCCTCCAGAAACAGATCATGATTCAAAAACAAACATCCAAAACATGTACAAACACATTCCCAAATCATGATTCAAAAACAAACAAAGGTCCAAATCAGTCATGATTAAAAAACAAACCCGTATTTTGTACAAACATGCAAAACCGGTCTGCCTTGCCAAACAAATGTCAGATCCTTCCATTGGGACCGAGGCATGTCGGTGCCACAGCAGTGCATCACCACTTGGAAACCCTGCCAAGCATTCCAGATCCAACTGAATGAAAAAACAACGGAATCAATGTACCCAAAAGTTCAACATGTTCGTATTTACTTTCTTTACATATTTATTTATGTGTATATAGTTGAATTTATCATATGTATATTTGCTCAAATTTATTTACATGAAAAAAAAGTTCATATCTCCTGAAGTGTTTCAAGCTTGCTGGTGAAATACATGTTGGAGGCTCTAAACAAAAGACTGCCGGAAAGAACCATGCGCCCAAAGCGTGTTTACTAATTGGCACAAGCGTCGTCTGATGTTGCCCTCCAGGATCCATGGCCATCACTCCATGCGATCTTCTTCGTCTTCGTAACGCGACGAAACCAGACCTAACGTTTGCAAATTGCTGTCCAAAATTGGCAGATGTGGAACTTTAAAACGATTTGTTTTAATGCCTGCAAAATCAAAGAAAAAAACTAATTGCTTCAAGTCACAATTGGGCGGCCTTTTGGATCATACGTCATCAAAAGCCACTCATTGTTACGGCCAGTGTTGTGATGTTGCCATTTCAGCAGCACCGCAAAGTTAGGCATGGCTCTAGCGAGGCGGTTCTAGTTGAAGAATGCAAAGTGCTTTGGATGAGATGGTACATGATGGAAAGTGTGATGAAAATGCGAAAGTTCTCTGAACCAAAGTTTGACGTGGAACTTTACGAATTGGTTGATGCTTTGTTGTTTGAAGTGCGTCATTGAAAACAACAGAAAAACCTGAAAGTAGATTTTGAGAGAAAGTTCTTTTGTCACAAACCATCGCGTGATCTCTTCACTGAGCTTCGGGAGGTGCCACTTTTCAAAACGGCTGTGGCGTTTCTCATGCTGTCAAGAACGGAAGCCAGAGCAAGTTGGCTCACATATGATACCTGTCTGAAGAGGAACTGAACATCAAAAAAATCCAAAGACTATATTTTCCATTAACGTGTCCTTTCAGATGCCTGTGCAGGCATCACGCACGGACAACTGCAGATAAACAAACATCGCGGTTGAAGGAAATAGGCTTTACCATATACTTCTTTTGGGCTGGCAGCTTCCTATAGGTCATCAACATGTATAGTTGTTTGAATTGGATTCAAAACACATTGCACATCATGGAAGATCTCAACATGCGTGGAACCAGAAACAAACAATTCAATTGGATGTGCCTTTCAAATTCAAATGAATTGATCAACATGTATACCATTATGCAAAGAATGAAAATTTGAAGATATAAGTATTTAAATAAATGTGTAAATGAACATGTAAACAGATATTTATATATGATTATTCTATGTAAATAAATATGTCCATAATTTTGTAAACTTGTATTTCAATCAATGTATTTTTGCATGTATATCAATATATATGTAACAATCAATGAATAAAAATATTTATATATAAATAAATATGTAAATACAACCTGACTTCTTAAACCCAGCGTAAAAAACATGCCAAGAACAATGGTGATAGTCATATCCATGGCAAGCAAACACAACATGAACACACCAAGTTTTGAAATTGACATCAACACAAATATTGATATAAGTTTGTAAATATGTTATATCTATTTTCTAATTTACATATTAACATGCCAGATACGTTTGAATGCGCGATCCAATTGAAGCTACCATTGTTCACCCATGTTCTCAGAAGTCCTGAGGCACGACCATCACTGTGTCACCAGTGCGTATGTACATGAATGCACCTACCAGTTCATTGCCGTCAATCCAACATGGCTGGTCCTGCACCTTGAACTTGTTGGGTCCGACATGACGCCACTTTGAGATCAAGGCGAGATACTTTCTGTCACACTCTGCATTCAACCATAGCTCGGCAACAATCCCTGAACTAGTCAACACGACATCCCCTTTTGTCACCCATCGACCGCTGCCCAAAGTAGCAACGTCACTGATCAAAACATCTTCGTCCCAGTTCAGCTCCTCTCGGATCAGTCTCGGTGCAGGCATTGGCCTTTTCAAAGTCGACTCCATGCATGGTGATTCTTCTTGGTCCCATGTTTGGAATTGTGTGGCCACGCACTCCTTCATGAGCGTCGCATCGAAGGTGTCAGAAACATGCGCCAGCTGTGTTGCATAGCGTTTTATGTCCTTGTGCCTGCGCTCGTGGCAGAAACAACTACCTGAGTAGTTGCGCCGCGCCATTTGTCCTCCAAGATGGAGTTCATAGTGGTGCTTTGGGAGCATAGATTGAGGCCCATGGATATCCTTGAAAGCCTGCGCGTGATTCCTTGCCACATCTGAAATCTGCTGCGGGGAAACCTGGTGGTTTGTTTTCATTGTTTGTACAAGCAAATCCAGAAGATCAAAGATATAGCAAAGTGACCTGCCTGCTCGCATCAACACATTGTCGTGTGGAAAGGCCTCCAAGCAATTCATCAATACTAGTCGGATAATAGGGTACAAGGTCAGCGACTCACTTGCTGCTGGGTTGAATCCGCTTGATGATTTCGCAAAGGCATCTTTTCCTGTGACACCTCGAGATTGAACATAGTATGGAAATGTCACTGTCCGCGCAAATGAGTCCAATTGGTCTTCTGAAAATCCAAACGGTTTCAGCAACTGCAGGCACAATGTAACCTGTGGCCAACATCATGTGAAAAGGACGTACAGCATGGATTGTATACATAAAACTCCGACCAGTACCTATGATTGCTTCAAACTATGGTACATTGTTAATTGCATAGTCACAAGATGACAGCATGATGAACTAATCTTAAGAAAACAAGTGTCAATTTGGATGAATCCAATGAAAGCGAAACAGTGTCGCATCAACAAAAACAAACTATATAGACGCGTCAAGAAAATCAACCAAGCAACTTCATGAACAAAAGTTCCTTGTACTAAGCAAACATGCATCCAGTCGTAATGAAGAATTGACGCAGCTCCCACAACTGTACGAAGGTCTTGGGCAAGCAAAAACCCATCTTCAAGGTCGTTAAAGCCTAAATGCTTTTGCAGTGATGCAAAAGCACCCTTTCCAATCGCACCCCATTGGCTCTTGATGTAGTCAACTGTATCGTAGATTGTCTGGTCAGAGTGCGGTGTGAACAATTCAAGGCGATGGTGTACAATCGAAACGACTGAGGTTGAATGAGTATCAAGCTCGCTGGATTCGTGGACTGCATTCGCACAGCACATGCAGCACACAAGGCCAGAACTACCCTTGCAACCAAACAGATGCTTTAGCGCAGGCTCGTCTGATATTGCAACTGAGATATGTGCTTGGTCCATACCAGGGAAAACAACTCCGCGACGCAAGTCGTGAGGACCACTGAACATAATTCTGCATATGTTCCTCCAAATTTGGGCCAATCCACCGCTGATCTGCTTCACCAAGTCAGATCTGACGATCACCAAAGTTTGCCATGCATCACAAAAGTGTAGCATCTCTTTGTACCTCAGGACAGCAAGATTCTTGGTTTGAAGCATGCCAATTTGAAGATGTTGATGTATCACATTTCTTTGTGGTGAACACAAAAAAATTTTTCAATATAGATGTACATATTGAAAATACATATACGTATTGACGTTTGATTGCGCTTCATTCTACTGTATCAACAACAGAACAAAGAGGCATGCTGAAGCAAAGTCTGGAGACTCGGTGAAAGCAAGATACATCACCCAAACCTTCCGGTTGTTCTTGCGACGCAGAACGTTACCAGGCGTCACTTCATCGGCGTATACAATGCCGTGAAAACAACCTGAAGCAACTCTCAACCGATCGTTGAAGAACTGGGCGAAATGCTTGCTACGCGAGATGATCCACCACAGAAAGGCCAAAGAGTGAACATAGCCGATCTGCCTGGTCGAACCATCCACCATCACAACGTCCATGAACTGCAGAAGTGGCCCAAATGGCGTGATCTCATCCAGAAAACCATCGCGTGATCTCTTCACTGAGCTTCGACATGTGCCACTTTTCAAAACATCTGGGTTTTTCTCACGCTATCAAGAACAGAAGCCAGAGCAGCCTGACTCACAAACGATTTGCCTGCCAAGTAGGACAATGGCCTACTTGGAGCAGAGCGAGTCTTACCCTGCTCTGCCATTGCGCGAGTAGCATGTGCACTCTGCGCAAAGGATACGTAAATACTGATCACTATATTGAAATATGCACATGGACATGTATATAGACGTGCAGAACAAATGTTGATATACGTGGTATTCCTTCATTGGATACGCGTGTTATTGAGATCAAATAGTGAGCATTGCAGGATTGGCGAAATAAGTGAAGCTGTTGTGTCCATGAACATGTATATGTATATTTCAGCAGAATCCAAACTATTCCTGTGGTTGTCTTTGAACCCTGTTCCATGTGGATGGAAAACGACAGACATAAATATAGCAACATGCTATGTATCAGATTCAAAACGGTTCAAACCAACACACGACAAGCCTGCTAATCCTGTTCATGCACCAATCAGTGCGCAACTTCCACAAGACTCATCGTGCCAGCACAAAAGGGTTTTTGCCTTATACCGAGAAACATAAGCATGTGTCTCAGTCCGGATAGCTGCTCAGCTATATGCTGCCTGCTGGCCATGTTCAGAGTAATGATCAGGAAACAACGATATTTCCGATATTTCGCTGATGTAAGCAAAGGAGGCTTTGCAATGTAGCGTCACTTTATAGGACCCTGCTATCATTAATTGTTTGTTTACGAGACGTCCCATGGCTCAGCAGCAGCTGCCTCGATGATGTCGAGCGCACGGTCCCACAGTTCAGCAATTGGCGCATCTGGCCTGATTTTGATCTTCAGATCTATTTTATCAGATGCCCGTTTAAACACTCTGAAACAACCACTATTTCTATGCACTTTGCCCTGCATGTAGTACACTGTACCTTGCCCTTGCTCCATAGGAGGAGGACGTGGCTTTTTTGTGGATACGCTGCTCTCAGCATCAGAAGCTTGCTCCGGCACTGCCATCTTCGCTTTGGGTTTGGCCGTTGACTTGCCCTTGGGTGCAGAAGCTGACACCTTTGATCCCGCCTTCGCTTTTCCTTTGGCTGATGCCTCCTCATCGGCCTTGGCCTTAGCAGCAGGAGCTGCTGTCGCTTTTGGTTTTGTTCCTGCTACACTGACCGCTTCAGGCGTCATTTGAGGCTTAGAACCAGAGGCAGGGATGGCATCTGCACCCTCCACGCACGCCGCAGGTCGTTTCTTTAATGCTCTGGTATCTGACCTCCTCAGCGTTGCAATTGACCAGGGAGAGACATGAAAGTTGCACAACCACACTTGGGTTGCCAAAACCAAACAGTACATGCAGTCCATATAAATGGTACATTGAAATAAACATATTGGTATTCTGAATTCCTGTATGTATACGCGCACATTCTGAACTATATATGCAACATGTACTGTGCTATATCTATGTACAGCATGTATATAGAAGCTATGTTCATATCGGCGCAGGGACAAGCAAACAATCCAAAACAGTAGGCTCAAACATGTTAAATACAAAACCAGTCTTAGAATCTCTTTCATCGCACCTGCCATCTCAATGGCATGAGTTTGGGGATCAAATTGGACTTTGTTGGGAGATAACGCTGCAGCACTGGAGCCACCAGGCTTTTTGATGGCAGATTTCCTGAGATGAGCAAATTCCGAAGGGTTGGCTTCTTCATCTTTCCCAGCTCCAGGAGCTTCTGCTCTTTCTAGATCACGTGATGCTTTTGCTTCAGCAGGTGCTGTGTTTTCCAACGCAGGAAATGACGACCCACCAATACTCAACAAACCACTCGGTTCCGGTGCAGCCGGTGCAGCTGGTGCAGCTGGTGATGGCCGTGATGTCTGCTTCGCCTTTGGCTTCAAGATGTGTAAGTTAGCCCCTCCTCTCCTGGAAGGGGGGCTATCTGTATTTTCATCATCTAGACCTTGGCCCATTACCATTACAGCTCTCATACCCTGCATCATAAAGTTGAGCATTTGAGGCATGTTTGGATCTGCCTGCCCTTGGAATGGTGCAGAAGAAGCAAGGCAAAGTGCTTGTGATTGCAACTGCCCCCTTTGCTGCTTGACTGCAGCTGACACAGTCCTCGACCTCATATTGCGTGCAATGACCGGCACATGATTATATATGACAAGACAACCAACATCAATGATAGTATATGGCAAGACATCAATACCAATACGTGAACATGCATGTGCAAGAAATACATATGAAAAAAGATAGGATAGAAACAAAACGGGGACGTTATAAGCCACAACACAAAACTCATACAACAAATCAATCTATTGTCATTGGATCCAGTTGACGTGATTCGGAGAGGAATTGCGCTAGCAATTTGCACGCTGAGAGATTGATCAAAGTCAGAAACATGATCTGGCTCCTCTTCACCATAGCTAGCCAAACGGTGCTGGTGGCAACTCTTGTGGATCTTCAGGAAATACTGTCACCCATGGGACAGGTTTATCTGCCGTGCGGACAGCTGCTTTCAACATCTTCTTGAAATCTGTGACCAAGGCAAATTGGTCATCACCTGGGATGGATTACTGTCACAGTGAGTGTAAGAAAAGCATGCTGAAAGCAAATGGGGCTGCAAACATCACACTTAGAGCAAATATTCACATAGATATGATTTTTAATGCATATAGCAAATATTCACATACAAATGATGTAAATGTAAATATATTTGTATTTGAAATTGTTAAATTGTTAAATCTGCATCATGGTTGAACTCCATCGCTAAACACATGTTTAAGAATATTGTTTCAGGTCTATGGCCTGTAGAGCTTCGACTTGCGAGACCCAACAGAATTGCATCGGCGATGATCTTGGCAATACTCTTCTCAGATGGCAGATGCAGGCCTATCTTGATGCACCTTTGCACCAATTGGCTGAGCTTGACGTACTGGCCTCCACATACAAACAAATGCACAAAGAGTTTGTATATAGCTTTTACAGAAGCTATAGCCGGAGTTTGCGCGAATGGATTCTGCACAAACTGAGAGCGGTATACTAACCTGCCCTC